>WBMY01014874.1:10058-112930 GCA_013397315.1 Donacobius atricapilla | reverse complement strand
CCCCCCCCCGGCATTAATTCTTGTAGACACTGGAGAGATCAGCAAATCACATTGCTTCACTGACTTACTGCTTTGGCCTTGTCAGTTCAAACCCAGTTTTCTTTCATCCTTTTGTTGCTTTTGTGCCACTTTCTTCTACTTCATCTCAGTGAAGAGTCTAGCTTTTCCCTGCTGGTAGGGCTTGGGGAATGCTCTTGTGCCTGTCCCTGTTTTGGCTATGGAGCTGTTGAAGTCACAAGCAGGGAGGCCTATTGTAGCAGTAGTATTTTTATTAGGAATGGGACTAAAAATGCCCTGGTGTTGGCATTTCCTTTGGCTCAAGCTCTCAGGTTCAGCACTGTGGCTTATTCCCTTGATGCCCTGGCAGGCTGACCTGAAACAGAGAATGGACAGAGCTAGAGAATAAAGTATTTGTTGAAAGGCCTCCAGGATACACCTTGGGCTAGGTAGGAGCCTGACCAAGGCTGCACCCAGGGTGGACTAAGAATGGTCACAAAATGGCTGATCGGTCATGAGAGCTTACATATTTGTAAGTTTTGGTTCATTTGCATGTTGGAGTTTAATTGTCCAATTACAGCTTCAGTTTGTGAGGTCCCATCCTTCTTGTTCCTCCCTTCAGTCCACTGTTGTTTATGTTGTTGAGCTGAAAGTTGTCCTTGGTCCCCAGCAGGAAAAGGATTTGTTTTGTCTCCCTGCTCTGTGAAGAGAGCTTACTTAATATGAGGCTCAGAACTACATCCCTAGGCAGCACAGCATCTGAAACACATGAAAGCTAAAACTCAAGGCATCATCTGATGTTGTGAGGAAGGACCTGAACCCTCCCTGAGCACTGCCAGAGGATGCCTTGTGCTGCTGCACTGCCCTGTCTCCATGCAGGCTGAATCGTGAGGAACAACCCATAGGCTGCTCCAGGAAAATGTCTGTAATATGACTTCAATTGTCCCTGGTACTGCTTCCATCTCTGGCGGGGGTCAGGCTGAGGCAGGTGGCTGCTGCCTGCTCTTCTGCCTTTGCACTGCTTTGCCCTGTGGGACTCACTCTGACCCACTGGGGCAGGAATCAGAGCTACTCTTAAAGTTTTAAGTGTTGCTTTCAGATTTCTCTGAACCATGCTGAGGCAAATTTAACACACTAACTCTTAATGCAAAGCTTTAAATTATTTTTCCACCTAGAGAGTTAAGCCTGGGAGACAGCAACTTGTTCTATATTTCCCAGACCCATTAAGAGACCTTCTTTTGTCTGACTTCAAGTGAAAGCAGTTTTCCTTTAGCTCAATATATTTGAAATGGTGTGACATCATATGCAAGGCTGAGCTTTGAAAAGTCACAGATCTGGATGTCATCAACCCAGGAACAACAAATCACATCATGCTGACTAACAGCATCACCTGGAGGAAGGGGGCTAGTGCTACTGCACTAGATCTGATCAAGAGCCCTAAGGAATCCTATGAATAATGTCTGTAGAGGGCTGAAAACAGGTCTGTGATGCAAATAGACATCAGTTTGTTGAACCAAGGCTTTGGTCCAGTCAAAGCAGTGCCAGTCTGGCCTGTGAAACATTGCAAAGGGCACTTGAGGATATTAGGCCCTATAATCAACAATATCAGCCCTCTGATAACCACTGTAAAATGCCACCAGATTGACTACATTAATAAATCATTAAAAAGCTCTGATGAGCTGTTTGTGTGCTCCAACAGCACTGATATCTCACATGATTTCCCAGCAGAGATGACTCCTCACTACAGAGCAGTGTGAATAAGCCTCTGTTCTATCTTTAGTAGCTAAAACACAGAGCAAAGCTTTAATGACCTGCTCTAATAATGAGGATGGTATAAATATGTATTTAAATATGTTTATTAGATCCTCCTCGGCTGATTTTGCATCTTTCTAATGTTTAGTTCGAGGGGAGTGCATTTCCTGAGAACTATGTAATCACAACAACAAATACTAAGGAATTGCTGGGAATACTGACAGGGTTATTGTAAAGCATGTCACCTTGAGATCTGGACTGAGAACCTTCTTACAAAGCAGCCTGAGATGATTTGAAATGGCCATAATGAGAAAATAAATTAAAAAGTGGGGGAGGAAAGAGAGGAAGAAAGAAATACTAAAAAAGAAAAATGACAAATGAATCAAATATTTCCTCTCACTGTTCATTTGTTTCTGACAGATGAAATTACCTGTGTTATCATCACCAATACTTGCATGACTGGCCAGGTAATATATAGAGGAAATAGCAAATGTGGGAGAATTAGTGAGAATTAGCTGAAGAGTCATCTCAGCAACTAAACGAGGAAGAATTATGTTGAAGGTGTTCAGCATTTTCAGACAGAGGGATGTGTATGTTTAATGAACTTGTTGCTCTGGTATTATTTACAGCTGAGTGCTACCAAATGTTTACCTCTATTTGAAATTCTTTCTGCATCCAAGAAAGGGTGCAGATCTAACATTTTTATGAGCTGTCTCTGGGGCTGACCAATACAATAGAGCAGACAAGGAATAATTACTGTAGACATACTCCAAACAGTGTACTGAGCAGGTTATTACTATGAGATGCCTAAAAATAGCATCCCAGAACTTGTCTGAAGAGCTCTTGTCTCTGCTGAAGAAGAATGGATATGCCACTTAGAGCCTATTATTTAATGAGAAAGGCTATGTTGACACAAACTAAATTGCTTTAAAGCAAGGTCAGTCATTTTTCAGAAAGAGAAAGCCTCGTGTTTCTACCAGTCAACAGTTCCCACGGGTGACCTGATTAGGCTGACATAGATACAGGGATGGAAGAAATTATTCCACTATTTTTAAACACAGATATGCTTCTGCTTTTCAGTTTAGCTGAGCTGAACAAATATTAGTTTGGAATGATCTGAAACAGAAGCATTTCAATAAATTGAATGGTTTTTTATGGGTTGAATGAAGAACTATATCCAACCATGAGTAAATTGAAATTTCAACTGCTCTTAATAAAAGCAAGAGGCTGTACTCATAAAATTGAAAATGCTGAAGTCAAGCTCTACTTTGGAAGGCTGTTCAGCCTGAAACTATTTTTCTTTTATTTATAATGAATAAACCTTTCCTAAAGAAAAATCCTTTAGTCCTATATTTCAAAAATAAGTGAACGTATTTTGGGTGGAAAGCAGAGTCTGTGTTGCTTATTCAGTTCTCCCCTGTTGCAAAATGCTGTTCTTGGTGGAGATGAGTGAACCCTTTCTGAACAAGTTTCATTTTGGAGCAGAAAGTCTCTTCACGTAACAAATCACCTGCTCCCTTGTTATTTGAGCTTTCAGATTTTGTCAAGACTGCAGTCTTGAAGTTGAGAAATAAATAATAAATTTGAGTGAAGGTGATGGTAATCACTGATCCTTTCTCATCCTCACTGCTTGTAGGGATGTTCCTTGTTCTTTTCCTCACCATCACTGTCAGGCACCACCTTCCCCTTTCCTAAGTACAACTTTGGAGAGACAAGGTGAAAGGAAAAGTGGTTTGTAACCTGAGCCATGAGAAAGTATTTCCAGTGGCTGCCTGAAAGAGCAGAAACAGAATCATGTGGGGAGAGGGAAGCAGAGCCTTGCTCTACATTGTCAGTGTCAATGGGAGAGCCTGTTTGGAATCAGAACTGAGCAATGTGACCCAAAAAGCTGCTCTTGGAGACTGGAGAGGAGAGCTGTGACAGGAGAGATCCAGACTCTTACAGGGATGAGGAGGTGCAGGAAGGAGGATGTGAGGGCTGAGGAAATGTTCTAAATATAATTGTGTGATACCTTGGGCTCCCCTGTTGAGTCCCCTCAGGTGCACTGTGCCGTGGCCAGGGGTGCACAGCACAGACAGTATTGGGAGGGAATGAGGACTGTGTGCACCTAGGGAAAGTGGAGTGAATACTTGCTGGGTTTGTGTGGATCAGTCGAGTCCCCCTCACAGCCTACTCAGGTGTCTCTTCTTTGTGACATCATTACTTCTCATGAGCCCCTGCCTTGCACTGTTCTCATTTGTTCCCTTCTGTTTTTGCAGACTATCAGTTTATGAAGAAAATCTGACAAATACAACATGATCCAGTTCAGACTGACCTGTGATCTCTCATCAGATCGGAGAGATGGTGCCAACTCCATCTCCTGTGTGTGCCAAAGCTGGAGCTCTGGGATGTCACTTTATCTGCCCCTGTTAAAAAGTTACACCTGCTGATTTTTACAGCAGAAGTCAGGCTATCTGGGATCATGGACAAAGCATTCACAGTAATTGCCTCTTCTCACTATTTATGGGGACACAAAAATCACAGTGTAGCTTTTCAAAAGGATTTGGACCCTGACATCATCCCCTTGGGGCCGCATCACTGAAAGATTTTCCTGAAGCAGCCAGAAATATTTCCTAGGAGCCTGTGGTTTGAAAATTTCCAGTCTGATGAAGTAGAAGAAATTGGAAAACTAGTCGTGGTAAGAAAAATTAGTTTCTGTACTTATATTGTTGTTGCCTTAAATTGTTTACATGTATTGTACTATTTTTCTGTTGCTGGGTGCATTGAATATCAACTCTTCTACATTTTTTGGCAAGTCTCTTAATCTGTGGCAAACAATAACTTTTCTGTTTTCTCCTTATCTGTAACAATTATGATTGGAAGGTTCTCTGCAGTGAGGATGTAAGAGAGAATTTCATGTTTTCCATATTCTAATTAATAGCTTGTTGAATTATCCCAGAGAAGAAATAGTTGCTGTAATTGGTCTAGAAATAATGAAAGAGGAGCTCTGATGAAACATATTGATATTTACCACAGTCTGCCTACAGAAACAATTTATTTTTCTTTAAATTCAAATTAATCTGTGGTAGTAAATAGTAAATGCTCACCATTTAGAGAGAGGGGCACTTGTCACAGGGCTGTGGCATTGTGGCATTTTTAGAGACTTTTCCATCAGTAAGGGATAATGGGTTTAATGATGGTGTGAGCAGATTGCTGAGTTCTGTGGTGAGCTTTCTGGGCTGGAGGGAGGAGGTTGGAGTCTGGCAATGTCAGCAGGTACCTGGCAAGAAAACCCCTTTTGGTTTCTATACCAAATGTCATGACATTTTTGTTTCGTCTTCATATTTCTTGTGGGCTCTTGTTCTGAGAAGCAGCTTTATTGCAAATTGCTGTAGTATCACACTGGAGCTGTTCATTGTGGTCTGAAAGGCTCTCTGCCCACTCAGGGCTTCAACACAGGCTGGTGTCAGTGTTTTCACACAACTAAAGTGCACACCACAGCCTCCCAGCTGCTTTATTCTGTGTCTCCTGATGGATGTGGTGCATCTGTATGTGGCAAAGTGGACACTTTTTATTTTCCAGAAACCTGTGTATGAATCTAGTGCAATTAAAATTCTTAAACTTAATAAACAATTCTGTAGCATCTTTGTCTGATGCTGTGAAGTAAAAAGCTGGGACCATTTTCAACCACAAGCTTCAATAAGCCTCAGGCAAATAACTCCTTGGTTGACCTGTGAAATGGGAAAGTGTCCAGCCCACCTCGCTCTGCCACCTTCTGAGGGGAAGAGAGACCCAAAATCCAACAAAAGTCCCCAGACTGTTTGTCAGCACTGCAGGAATTAGGGTGCTTGTGAAATTCAGAAGGTTTTCACGGCACCAGGGATTACTTATACCAAATTTCCACTTGTTTAAAAGGTGTGATGGATGAGATTCAGAATTAAAAAGCATTTCTCCAAAGTGTCGCTACTTAGTGGAGCCCTTAGATGGTGTCCGTGGCAGAGGGTTTAAAGAGGTCCAAGCACTTCACTAGGACACAATGAGATACCATCAGGAGAACTGGAAGGTTGATGGGGATTTAACTGAACACACTTTCTTTTCTTTTAAATTTATGGTATGTAAGACACTCATTAGAATATGCAATTAACCTTGAGTTCCTAAAATTGTGATGAATTTCCTTCCTTGGGATACAATTCCAAATGAACTGCTGGCATAACTTTAGAAATGTCCTTGAGGTATTTAATAAATATTAATTTAACAGGTGATTTTATGTACAGGTGGAGTGCCATATAAATACCCATTCTTGGTTATAAATATTAGATTTAATCTCAGTAAGGACACTTACAGTAAAAGTGAAATATAGGTAGGTATCAATTCCCAGGTCACCTAATTAAGTGGCATTCTTGCTTTGTAATTTTTATTGTGCTAAACAAGGAATGTGTATACTAATTAAGATGACTAATAGTTATGTTCAATCTAATTATAGCACTGCCAGGAGGCACTATAATAATTAAGAGTCTGTCAATGTTTTTACTACAAAATCTTGGCATTAGTGGTGTACAGCTCAGCTGTACTGTACTTGCTGCCTTATGATGTGGTTGAGTATGTACTGTCTTGATTTGAATTACAACTGTTTACTTGAAAGGCATCTTTTGCTTTGTGTTTGAGATAGAAGGTTCAAAGTAAAAATACTGTTATTGGTTTGGAAGCATAAACAAGCAAACTTCAAAAGTTTACATCACCACTTGTTCTATTTGCATAAATATCAATATTTGGTTGTTTATTTGAGTGGAATCTCCTGTGTTACCCAAACTGTACAGGAAATCCAGCAGGAGCAAGATCTAAGCAGAGCTTTGGGCTCAGTATTTTTATCTGAGATGGCTCAGACTGGCATAAATGGGGGCATTTGCTCTTCATTTTATATGAACAGAAAGCAATGTCTTTATTGGGGCAGATATGAGAACAAGAATGTAAAACATACCTGGGGTTCACACTGGCCCTGCTGCTGCTCTGGGTGTACGTGTAAGGCACACAATGGGATATTTCAAAATGGAATTCATCAAAATCAGTATTTATTGTCATGTCCCATGCTGAATGGAGAAGTTAATTTTTAGGATTAACTACTTCCCATTAACTTTTTTGGTTGTGGTCTACTGAGGACTCTAAAAATTGACAGTGATGTAATATGCTTGGTGAAAGATGGTAAATATGGATACAGAACATTGTATTTAAAAGATAAAATTCCTTTTTTTATTGAGACAGTGATATATCTCATGAGAAATCTGTTTAAAACTATTATTACACATGCTGAAAAAATTATTTTAGTTATGGCTGCTGTACAACAAGAAAACAGCAGAAATGTACCTAGTCTTCTCAGAAATTAATATGAGAGATGAGTTTCTTTTGGTTGGTTTGTGTCAATTTTGATACGGTGAAAGGCAGGACAGGTTAGACAAATCTGACTTTCAAATAACCTAAACCAATGTTCCTTGGTACACCCGTGGCAGGGTTGTGTTCTCTCTAACAAGAATTACATTTTTCACCTGAATTTTCAGGGTGGTCATTGTACAAATGGGTGACAGAAACAATGATTGTCAGGTTTGCCCTCATGTGCATCAGTCCTGCTTATGCTGGAAAATTATCCACAAGGTAACAGTGCTCCAAATGAACAGTGTCTGTAAATGCCAGGGGACTCATTAGCAGCCATGTCTGGGCAATCAGCGGCGGCAGTGGTGAGGGAGGACATTTCACAGGATGAAAAGTTCGTAGGATATTTCATGAGCTGCCAGAGTGAGGGGGAGGCAGTGGGGCTGAGGCAGGAGTGTTCTCCTCTGGGCTGAGAGTCTCAGCTCAGCAGGGTCACAAGATCAGTAGTAGGGGTGGTTTTTTCCCACTGAAATGCTCTCCTGGAGCATCACCAGTGCCAGAATCCGTGGAGGGGCCAGCTTGGTTTGTTATGTGTTTCTGGCCTTGCTGGCTGAGGCCAAGCACCTTCCTTCCATCTGCAGTGCTCAGAGGGGCCCTGAGGGGCCTGGCTGCCTTCTGCCCCTTCTCCCAGTGGCCCAGGCTCCCCACACACCTCACGACTTTCAGTGAGCACCTCTGGCTGCTGCTCACTCAAGGGGACAGTTTTAAATCATCCCTTCTTTTATAGCTTCCTCCTTCTCCAAATGGAAGCCCCCTCAAGGAAAGCAAAAGCAGCTCATCAGCCTCAGCTGCTTCCTTGCTCCAGGTGTGGTGGTACCTGGTTATTGGCTTAGCAAACATTCCCAATGCCCAGTGTTTACTTCGCATCATCATACAAACAGAGCCTTTCCCTCACCCTCTCAGAGATCAAAAAGAGTTGAGAGTTGGTATTTAATATCATCTTTTGTATGCTGCTTGCTTGCTAGATTTGTCACCCCTGAGAGTGTCAGGTGTTTCATTCAAGAGACCATTGAGAGTCGACGAAGAGAGAAATAATGCAATATAAGCAAAGAACTCTTAAAATGAGCTTGGAAATTCACTACCAGCCTTTGTTCCCTTATGGAGTGTCTAGTGCTGCACAAAGGGAAAACATGAAGTCTTAAGAAATGGTCTGCCCCCTTAAACATGAACTCTATAACACATTCTGAATGTGCTTTTTTCATGTAAGAACAAGAAATTGGAAGGGTTTTTTTACAATAGTATCTAAATAAGCAAATGGAATAAAGACTTTGGGTTCTTCACTGTCAATATTTCACTTCTCTGCTATAGGACTGGATGCATCTCCTAAGTCTTCACTAACTTTGATTTTCTCACATCAGCTGCATACATTTGTAACCTGGTAGACTTATGGATTATGGAAATTTTACTCAAGGGATTTGAATTCAGCTTGAACTTTGTTATACTCACACGTTTGTTTATTTGGTGCTGGCAGTGCACCAAAACCACAGCAAAGAAGTGTTACAGTGAGGGACTCTGCAAGAGGGCTGAGCGCCAGGTGAGGAGGCTTGCTCTCATGTCTCCAAAACAAAATTCAGTCATTGGATGTCCTGCTTGGATCTCTCAAAGAACTTATTCTGATGGCTTCAAATGGGGAGGCTTAGGAGTTTAAGCAGTAGGTGTTTTCACAGTCTGTCTTGGTGATGATCACTCCTGAATTTCATCTGACGTGTCTCACAATTAAGTATAACACAGCTGTGAGAATGTAGGTCAGCGGTCTCTTTATTCTAACTATGATTTGTTTTCAAGGGGAAAAAAAGCCCAAACAACTTTAAAGGAACTGAGAGAGAACAAAGAGCAGAAAAATTACTTCAAAACAAACTTTTAATGAAGCCTTCTGCTACACACTTAAAGAAGAGGTATTGTTTTTCCTGGAGCACTATTTACACAGAAGAATTATCTTTATGTGCTGCCACTTCATCCTGAGCCTCCCCTGGTTATTCTGACTTTGCTGTTGCCACAGCCTACAAAAAATCTGCTGGGAAAATAAGTCCCAAGGCTGTAAGAGACCAAAGGGCTGCAGAGTTGGGCTTTTATAAAATAGGGGTCTCTGCAGAATTAATATTCCAGCTTTTATAGTAACTTCAGCTGCCAGCCCATCTGCACCACCCATCTTTGACGCCCCCATAAAATCCTCTCACCCTGGCACGGCTGTCCCTGGATTCTGTGCTGGGATAGAGCAGGAAGGATTCCCCTCTGCCCCGGGGGTGTGAGAGCAGTGCTGGATTCCCCAGGGCTGCTGCTCATCACACACACCTGAGTCAGCAGAAATGGCCTGGCTTAGGAGGCATTGAATTTAAATTTCAGTTTCTGCCTTCTGCTAAAACCACCATTACCCTGGAGGCACACAGCTGATTGTTTTTTCCCTTACAGCAGCACAAGCCAACACAGAATGGCCATAGTGGAAGATACGAAAATGCTAAACACTAATATTTAGCAGGTAGCAGCCTGAATTAAGGACCCTTTTTGTGAGACAAGACACAGAACAAAAGCACATTTTTGTGAAAACCTCTATACTGTTGTTGGGAGAAACAAAAGATGACTGAGGCAGCAATAAGACAAGGGTTATTCCAATAACCAGCAGCCACAGCACACCAGCTGCCCAGCATCACAGCAGAAACATTTTTGGGTAGTTTGAGAGCAATTTACAACCATTTGCTTCTCCAAAAAGCCACATTTTTTGCATCTTCATCATTACTTGGTCTGTTCTTTTATTTAAGAGATATCAAGGTTCTGAGTGTAGAAATTAACCTGAGTGTGCATTTCCCTGGTACCCAGCTTCATGCCAGAAAGAGATTAGAGATGAATACGCATTTTGTGAGGGAGAAAAACTAGTGTGAAGCTGTTTTTCAGGCTTTTGTGAGTTTATAACACCCCTTCCCTCAAATAAACTATGCTTTTTTTAAAAACAAGGTGAGAAATGTATGTGTAACTGATAGAAAACAGCATTCAGACACCTGATTACTTGATTGATTGCCACTGAGATGGATTAGCACTGAGATGGATTAATTGATTTTCCTGCATTTGGCAGGAGCCAGGGCTGTTGGAACAATTCTGAGCACTTCACAACTATTTCCCCTTTGCTGTCAGGTATAATTTGCTTTCCTGTACAGTTGGGGAAAATCCAGCAGTCAAGGATGGGTGCACCAAGTGTGGATTATCATCTGGGATGCCACAAGGAGCCCTGTGCCTCAATGGCCTAAATTTTGATCTCATTTTTTGTTTTGGGGATATAGGGCCGGGTTAGACTGAGGTGTTTGCAGAGCACAAGGTATAGTTCTATAAATGCTGTCTCCACAGGCGTGAAGCTAACATTTTCCTAATTCATAGCCATCACTGATAAAGTATTATGAATCTCAAAATATAAGGAGATATAGCCAGCCTTTTGAGCTTTGGAAAAATATACAATTAGTTTGGAAACCAGATGTTTCTCTCACCTCTATTTATTATGTTTCATGTCTTCTCCTAACTTTGACAAGAAGATTAAGATAGATGGCCTTATAAAAGCCTTACAGCACTAAAGACCAATTGTCCTGGCCAGCAGGGTTTGCCTTCTTCATTGGATGGGACCAATGCAAATTACCAGCACATCAAATACAAATATATCCACTAAGAATCTCACCTCTGCCTTTCTTTACTCTCCTTCTTCCATTTTGGGCAGAGGTATTCATACAAAAATGACAAGCTATAAATGAATGTCAGATATAAAAAGTGTTTATTATCCATGAGAAACCGAATTCTACATTTCCTGCAGTGTCAGTAGTGATTGATGAGGCTGACACAGAGAGACATCTTGTTTTGACAAATTTGATAGAGCCTTTGACTTGATTTTTTTTTCCTAATGGATAAAAAGGAAACAGATGTGGCAGGCTTAGTGTTTAGGGGTTTTTTGGTACAGTTACTGTCTGCTGAGAAATCTTGATCTTTGCAAATAAAAACCCGAGTTGCAAGCTTCTCTCCAACTTCCCTTGCAGTAGTTTTACACACTTTCACTTCTGCACCATCATTTCCTATCCTTCCATGCCAATGACATGCTCCCTTCTCTCAGCCAGTACATAGTGGTAAAATCAGTTGTTGTTTTACTACTTTTACAATCCCAAATTTTTCTTAAATATTTTAATTGAGGACACCTCCTCATTCATTTATGCTCCATCATATTTCCTTCTCTTATAGCCTCTTGTCCCAGTTTGGAAAGACAGGTATCTGCCAGGGAGAGCTGAAGCCTCCCTTGGAATGAAGAATGTAAAACCCCTCCCTCCAAATTATTATAATTTTGAAATTAAGGGGCTTTCAGGCAAAGATATGGGATTAGGAATAACAGTTCTTTACTAGGAATATTAAAAATACAAATGTAGTAATACAAAAAAGCAAACAAACAAAAAAAGAAAACATTGACAGAGTCAGAATACAGCCTGACCCCCTGTTGGTCAGGGTGTTGGGAGCAGTCCAGTTGAGTCCTCCTGCAGTGACAGATGTGGTTCTGTTGGAGCAGGGATGATCCTGTAGAAGGGTGTAGTTTCCTCTGAAGGTCAAGAGGTGGTGAGCTGGGTCTGGTCTTCCTCTGGGAATCCAGTGCAAACAGGCTGTCCTGGTGTTCTGAATCTCAGGTTTTATCCAGGTAGGGATGTTTGGCTCCTCCCCCTGGGTGGAGCATCTCGCAGTGGGATGATGGAATTGTATCAGCCATGCAGTGAGCCTCGATGGCCCATGAACAGCAGAGATCCCTGGAGGGAGGATGGGTGTGGCAGAGATAAAGAACACTGCCCTGCCTGGTTTTAACAGCTGCCCATTAACAGAAGGCACCTGCCCCCTCCCCGCTGGAGTTATGAGGAATGGGTCATAGAAAAGATAAAGGAAACACCTCCCCAACAGGTTTCAATAGATGGCAACAGAATACATACTGCTGGTTACATCTTGCATTGCAACCCAAGACACCTTTTTCTCCAAGTGAAGTTGTAGGCTGGTGTGCTGGATTCAGAATTATTAGGGTCAGTAAAAATTAAACTGTGAGCACTTGGTTTCACATGCTCCTGCTGTTCCTGGAGATCTCTGCCTTATAAGTGCATATGCACTTCTGCATGGTAGAAGGAAAAGAAAAACAGTCCAGTTAAATCGGGTTTTGTTTAAAGCAAGGGATAAAATGAGATAGGATTACAGGCATAAAGACTGCTGGGAAACAATGGTGTCATCAGAAAACATCTATATTTCTGAAATGTCATGTTGGCAACATTAATGTAACAGGTGAAAGTTTTCTGGATTTCTTTGGTGGTCAAATGTCCACAGCTACATCCTCTATAGGCAATGTAATGCATGATTGTAGTCAGGCTTGCTCTGCCTGTGTTTGGAGCTGGGTGATTTCAGGGTTTATGATGAGTACTGTGTAATTCTGAAGAATGGAAGAATTGGGAAGTTGAACCAGCCTGTTTTAAAGTAGCATAATGAATTAGAGATTTCTACAAAGATCTGAAACTCCACGATTTGAATTCCTGTCTTGTTTGGTTTGATCAGCTAAAAATAAAACCAATTCAGAGGAAGTGTCTTTACTGATTAAAAAAAAAATCAAAATAACAACATAACATCAGATGTATCATTAACTTCTGTCATTTACTTCTGAAGAAAGCAATGAATTTTTCCCTGAGACAAATCAATTATTTTATCATGTGTGAACTCTGCTCGTGAGAGTATCCATCACGTGTTTTAATTCATGAAGCACCTGTAGATTTTGTTTGTCAATAACAATTCCTCTGGGCTCTACAAATATGTTTTCTTCAAATTTCTGCAGCCTAGCATATCTGGCTGTAGCTCACTGTCACTGCATCCAGAATCCAGAAATATCAGTGCTGACATAGTGATCATTGATACTCTTACCTTTAGAAAAAAGAATAAGTAATACAAATGAAACAGGAATAGTGAGTGAGATAATACCATGTCTCTTGCTTCACAAAGGGCAAGACAGAGATGTCTGCTCTGTGAGCTCATGGCGGTAGCTAAAACCTGTTCACAAAATTCAAATGGAAATGTGAATTTTTAGGAAGTCAAAAAATTAAATGGAACAGCCTGGCTTTCAGTCTGGAGAGGCAGCTCCAGGGGATGAGGCATAACAACTTTTTATTTATTATTTAAGAAATGAATACACTTCATTTTATCAACTTGCAGGTTTCTCAAAAAAGTTAATTTTTCTGTTCTCGTTTTCCCTTAAGTTTATTCCAAGTTATCTTAATCACAGGCTATAAAGCAATTAAAAAATACAGATCTTTAGATCCATCCCTCAAAATGGCTCAGAAGGGAGTATGTGGGTCAGGGGAATGTTGTCACCAGAGCCTCATCAGACTGTGACAAAATAAATTATTCCACCATTTGCAAGAGCAGAATATGAGGCTTGACATAGTGAAAACAGAAGCTCCTTTTGTGCCTGAGATTTTACATGTAACAGTGGTTGTAAAACATTCTCCAGAGGTGTTTGTGCCACTGTTTTATACCACGAGTTTCCTTTACAGACGCTTAAACAGTCAGGTTTGCAGGAATGGCTGATAAAGCTGTGCCACAAGGAAGATGTCAGGGAGGCAAACCTATCTTTTTGTCCTGCAGTGATTCAGGGACTAAAAGCAAAAAGACCCTCAAAGAACAAAGAAACAACACAGGAATCCAGAGCCCTTGGCTGAGGGAGAGGATTTGGGTTAACAGCCCAGCTGAATGTTTGAGGGTGCCGGCTCTTAGCAGAACCATTGCCCTGCACCAGAAGGGTCTTTTCAAGGTGATCTGTCCAAACTGGTAAATTAGGACAAAATGTGGCAGGTGAGCAAGAACTTGTGCTCCAGAATATGACTAAAAAACTTTCAGTTCACTGCTGAGAAATGCTGGTTAGCAAGAGGAGCACTAATGGTTCCAGCATGTGTAAATGGGCATGGTGTTCCAGGATCTGTTCATTTCGCCTGTTTGTGTCATCCACAGCTTTGACTTCTGCTGGTGGGAAATACCTTTTTCTCTGAAAACAGAGCAGATGCTCATGTGTAGTTGATAGAACACAAGAAAACTGTGTGAATGTACAGACTTCCACTTCAGGCTGGCTCAGCAGAGCTGCAGCTCCAAGAGGAGTCCAGCCAGCCGCCAGGCTCTCCTGGAGAAGGTTGTCCTGTGAGCTCTGGATCCCCCACAACTGTGCACCCGTGGGCTGGACACACAGAAATACCCCTCCCTCAGCACTGCTCCCCCTCCCACAACCCAGCCACTTGTTGGAAATGCTTTTTTCCACCATTCATTCCTCCTGTAGCATCACCCTGAGCTGTGGAGACAGGCAGATACAGACAGTGTGTTCAGACTTGGTGCTGATGGATCAGATATCCAAGAAGTGCCCCAGTGTGGCCTGAGGATGTGGCATTTCTGGGGAGCTGATGTCTTCCCATTGTCTTTGGAGAGAGACTTGGGAAGGAGCAACAGCCTTTTATTAGGAGCAGAACCCAGCTCTGTCTGCCCCCTCCACCCCAGGGGAAGCTGTGTTTGGCAGATACAGTCAGTGTGTGGTGGATGGGTTTTCTGCCTCTGCAGGGCAGAATGTCATACTTGCAAGAGCTGCAATTGTCCCAGAGCCCTGGTAGCTGTGGATTTTGCTGGGCTGTGCCAGGAAGCAAGGTTGGCTTCAGCTCCCTGAGGATTTTGCTGGGCTCTGCCAGGAGGCAAGGTTGGCTTCAGCTCCCTGAATCATGGAAACTGTCCCATGAGCAAAACTGCATTACTTGGACTGTACTCGCAGTGGGAAGGATGGTGAAGTTGATGCCCATGGGTAGTTTTGAAAGGATAAAATGAAGCCCANCATTGGCTGTGTTTACGGACCAGAGCGTGAGAAAAACCCAAAACATGAACCTGTAAAACAGAAGAGAAGGCTGAAAAAATCAGGATGACACACTGTAATACCAGTAACATGGATAATGTTTTCTGTTGCGCAATTCTGAATATTATTTAATTTTCCATCATGGTGGCAATATGATCTGGGAGCTTAGGGATCCTGCACTGGGGATCCTTTGGCACCTGGAGCCATGAGGATTCCTGTGACCCTGCAGTGCCAGCTGCTGGGAGCCATCAGTGAATCAAAGAGCACAATGCTCGTGTCCCTGGTGCTCTTGGCAGTCACCTTGTGCCAGTTTTGGCTCTTCCCAGGGCACAGGGATGGGGCAGAGGGAGAGGCCTCAGCTGTCACCCTCCTGGCTCCAAGTACTTGCACTCCTCTGCCACCCCCACAAAGCAGCTGAAGGGTTTTTTCAGGATTCCTGACTAAGTAACACCCAGGCTCAACTGTAGCTTGTCTAGAAACGACCCCCAAAACATCCTTCCTGTGCAGCATGAAGAGAGATCTTAGCCCTGCTCTCCCTATTCCATTCTCCATGACCATTTAACTGTAGTAACCTCCAAACAGCTGCTCAGTGCTTACAGGAAGAGTCATCAAAGTGCTGTCTTTACGTTAAAAAAATAATTATTTTCTTTCTGCAACCCAGGAACCCTCCTGTGAGAGAATGGTCTGAGCTGGGAAGTTCCTGTTCTCTGTTCTATTCCTCTACTCTTCCCAGTGATGTTTACACAAAAAGTCTCAAGGAATAACATCTACACAGCAATTTGAATTTGCCTGCCAGGAAAACTCCTTTCAGTCATCTATCAAACGAGTAATAATATTTCTATATCTTTAGCAGTTCCAGAGGGATTAATTCAGATTATGATACCGCTGCAGGGCTCAGGATTAGCAGCCTCCCCAGGCAATGGATTTGCAATTGGACTGTAAAGCAGTATCCAGTATGGTTTAACTGGAGAAGGATGGTCAAACAGCTGACTTGAGGTACTTCCAAACGAGTGAAACAGCTGGAGTGTGGAGGGAGAAAGTTCATCCAGGCAGTCTGGCTGACTCTGTGCTGCAGATTTGTAGTTCCCTGGGAAGCAGCAGTATAGCTGGTCAAACTGTAATTAAAGCCAAAATGAGGTGTTTTGTTCAAATAAATGCTTCAGAAAAAAAAAAAATTAACAACTCTTTCAACTCTCCTGTGCAGATACTGTTTTTTCAAGATGGAGTTTTGGTTCATTAGTGCACTTTTCAGAGAGCCAAGATTTCTTGCTAGGTGAGGTGCGAAACAAGTTACTGGCCTCTGAGGAGCACAGGCTGATAATTATGCTATCTGATCTGGGATATTTCATGTATTAAGGCTGTTTCAAGTTACTGTTTTCCATGTAAATCAAGTGGAAGCTGCTCCTTTTCCTGAGTGACTGGCCTGTGTTGTGACATTGTTTTGTCTTATGGCAGGAAAGACTTCTGTTGATTGACTATTGGGTAAATGTAGAGCACAGTAAAGAGACTTGAGCAACAAAGGTGACAAAATATAACAGAAATGACACAATAAATAATAAAACCAGATGCTCTCCATGGCTGATGGCCTCAGTGACATAGCCCCCTGCTTTTTCCATGGTATTAAATGGTTTATTCTAGTCTAATAGTGCCATAAGTGCCAAAACCAATGAAAGAAGAAAAAGTAAAATTAAAATCCCAAATGAAATAACTGGAATTTTTTATAAAACTGTAATGTTTGTCACAGTCATCTGACTGCGACTCCATTCTAGTTGCCCCCAAATTAGCCGGCAAACTGTTTGGGTTTGGAGCTGGTACCGTGCAGCAGGTCTGGCCACCAAGAGGGTAGGGGACAATTCCAGAACAAGTTGTGCCTGAGAAGAGAAATAGCTCTGAAGGCGAGCTCCAGAAGCCTGGGATTGGGTGAAAGTGATATTTTAGAATTTTTGTTGTTAAATATAACTGTGAGTAACACAACAATTGCCTTCATATTTTTTCTTGCAGAAATGAGGCATGTTGAACTGCTTCCAGGTGGCAGATGGTAAAGGATCCCACCCTCATGTTGGCTAGATTTGCGACTGGCTGGAAAGCAGCTTTTCTTCTGTGTTGTGGGATCTGTCATGGGAATTCTCAGACAGAAAATAAAAGGTACTGAAATTAAAAGACTAGTAAACATTTCCCATTATTCCTGGATGGGGAGGTGGATCCCGCCTCAGTGAACTGCTGCAGCTCATTGTTGCTCAGAAAAACATTCAGTATTTACCTGCACACTTGCTGATTGGAGCTTAAATTCAAATATGCTTTTCATAACTTTCTGTTTTTCTTTTTTATTTGGCTGTTGACAAAAACTCTTTCTTTTTAAGCCGAGTTCAAAGTAAGGGATATATCAGTACTTCCTGTCTGTTACCAAGGGGATCACTTCCAGCTGGTGGTCCTTACACTATTTATCAATTATTGATTTCAGTGACCCATCTTCTTGAGTCAGCCAAGCTAGAGCCAATGGGAGAAATAAAAATAGTAGCTCCCAGTGTTTCTGCTTGTCTCTATAAAGTGTTTGAAGTCATTATCTGAGCTGAGACAAAATTAATGCTACTGACTCCGTTGTGCTTTGTGTACTTGACTTTCACTGTGCATGGCCAGAGAGCATTTCCCAGTAAAAACTATGGCTGCCCACTGATGTTGCTTTGCCTGACAGTCAGTTTGTCTGGGAGGTGTTTCAGTTTGGGATTTACAGTTCTCTTAACTGCACCTCAGCTCTGGCGCTGGCAACTCTGAGGTGCTGGCTGGTACTGGTGATACAGCAAAGGTAACAGCCAAGGCAATTGGCAGGGTTTTAGGGGTCATGGCAAAGTGCTTATGATTTTAAATGGCAAAATGTGTGAAGTGCCTATGACTCCATAAAGATGCTGAAAGAATAAATAAAATAAATTGGACCATCTGGCACTCACAACTTTCTATGAAGCCTTAGCCAGCAGTTAGTAGGAAATTAAAACATGATAATATTGTCTCTCTCAATGGTTGTTAGGAGTGATCATTGTGAAACTCGTGTAAACACTGAATTGGAATTTTTGGAAACAGCAGAGTATGTAAAATTGACAGAAAATCACAGTTGCTCTGGGGATCAGAATAACTGGAAGAAGATCACCGATGAGCCCAGAAAGCCTCCTGGATCTGCAGGACAAGGCATGGCTCTTGCAGAATTGCTGGCTGGCTGTGCCAAGACGCTGCCAGGCTGAAGTGCTGCTGGAGATGTGGCACTGCTCAAAGCCATGGCATTCCTGGCAGCCTTTGGGCTCTGATGGGGCTGAGTGACACCAGGCTCCATCTCCCGTCTGCTTGTGGCCATCCTGCCCTCTTCCTTCACAAGGGACAGTTGTCAGGGGCTGCTGTGAGGAGCAGGCTCTGCTGAGTGTGTTTGTAAACTCTTATTGTTTCCTGAGTGCTAAGGAGTAAATAATGGAGAGAGCTTGTAGGAACAGGCATCTTATTTAGCAATTTATAACCTACTGACCACCGGGTTTAGTTGATTTGAAATTACAATGTGCCTCCCCTCCCAGTCTCATTTTTTAAATTCTTGGCTTATGTAGAATGGATCTCAAATATTTTCTTCTATTTGAACCTTTTAATAACCTTTTTTTAAAATCATAAATGTCAGTTTTAAGATTGAAGAGGAAAACATAGTAATTGGAAATCTTTATTAAGCTCTAGTGCTTGATGTATTCATCTCCTTGTTCAGGTGTGTGGAACTTATGAAAAGTTGAAAAGAGCCTAGAAGGACGTTGTGCTGAATATTTGTGGGGATTTTTTGTGATCTTCTTGTGGAGTTAACTAACACTAAACATAGATTGTGGATGAAATGGATGACCCTGAGCTTCTAGTCTGGCTATGTGTAGCAGATTGTGATAAAAAGCAAAGGTTTTTTTATCTGAGCAGCAACTTGAGATATAATGCCTACCTCAAAATAGAACAGCATATCGGTGCAGGATTTACCCTTGTCTGGGATATTTGACTGGGAATATAAAACAAAAGATTCAGCTCTCATTTTAAAGTGGACAGCCATAAGGAGCCTAAGGAACAGGATCAGAGGAAGAGGCTGAGAGACAGAGTAGCTTGAACCCCTGTGGTGGAAATTAGAAGCAAAATTCACTGTGTGCCTACACATACCAATGGGATGGATTGGTTTTCCTCCCTTGCTGTGGAGTTGTGGCACATGCTTGCACATTAGTGGCACCTATGGAGAGAAAGAGGTTTTATTTGCTTCCTTTCTTTTATCTTTTTAAAGATGATAGTTGTGACTGAGACCTGTAAAAGGGTCATATCCCTGCTCTGGACCCCTTCTGCACTCTGTGACATGGTGGAAACCTTTCCTCCTCCCAGGCCCTGACACTGTAGGATCCAGAAATGCTTTTCAGAGCTAATAAACTTACTGAATTTCATGTATTCAAGTGTTTCATGTTGCACTTCTAAAGAAAACTCTTTAAAGTGCGATGAAAGCAGCGCAAGTCAAGCTGATGCTGGCAGCTGGAATCCTTGACATCAGGCCATGAGCACAGGCAGAACTGAGGAGAGCCAAGCTTTCATCCTGCAGTTCCTTGTTTTGGAGAAGAAGTGGTTGATATCCAGTGGTTTTAATAAAATTAATCTTTGGAGAGGACTCATTTCATCTAGATGCTACTGCCTGGAAATGAGGTGCGTGGTGTTACCTATGTTCAGTAGCCAGCTGAGAGAGGCAGGGATCTCCAGAGACCCCTTGGTTCCACCTTGTTACACACCTGTGGTTAAGTGAACTGAGAGGAGTCCCATTCATCATCCTGTGTTCTGAAGAATTAAACTGTTATCACAAGGTTTGACTCAATATATGGGCTTGTTTGTAGGCAGCATTTGAATGAAAACATTTCATTTAACTTAATAAAAGTAGAAGAAAAAAATTTTTTGGAGGACTTAAAACCGCAACTTTTCTACACAAAGTTAATAGAAATACTCATTTTGCTGCTCCAAATGAAAATAAGGCCTGGAGTGTTTCTCATATGGCAGGTTCTGCTGGAACTGGATGGGATAAGTTCCCATCTTCAGAAACCAATGAAGAACCTTTTAAATTTTCAAATTAATCAGGCTCTATGATTTCTGTTCCTTTCTCTTTTTGTTTGTTTTTGCAATCAGTCTGGTGAGAATTATAATGGGAAATGTGCTGTTGAAAAGCAGTCAGAGCCAAGGGATGTGAGAGAGAGATGTTTTATTCAGCATGAGGCTTCTGCCTGCTTGGTTGTGTTTAACACAGGACTGGTGACAGTAGTCAACAAAACATTGCACTTTGGCCTTCAAATGTAGAGTGCAACTCTTCAGGAAAAGGTTCCCAAAAACTTACTTTTGTAGGCACAATCAGCTGAGGTTTTGTTCCCCAAAGCTAGTAAAGCAGCTATATTTAGGTTGATTTTTGTGGAGATAGCAGAATGTGGTGTTATTGTGCCAGTAACTGCCAAAGCTTTGAGTTGTGTTCCCAATTGTGGGGTGGGCAGAGCCAAACAAGGCGAAGGTTGAAAGCTTTTTATTGTGGGCAAAGCAGCACACTGCATTCTCCATTTTAATTCAGAAACAGCTGTATTGTTNTGCTTGTGGCATACGCCCAGCCTGTTAACTTTCACCCTAGAGCTTGGCAATAGCATAAACAACTGTCAAAGGGTCTTATAATGGAAAGAGCTGGGATATTCAATAATGATGACTCTGATCCTTGAGATACATTTAAAAGGAAATATCCAATGTCCCTTGTTTTACTGGGTTTCTTGCTTGCAGCTGACATTGTCTCTTTAATATAGAAAGAAATACTGGAACATTTCATTGGGCAGAAAAAAGAAAATTTTCTATGCTGAGAATTGTGCAACTTGGCAAATGCTGGCAGAAAAGCAAGAGCAACTGTAAAGTACGCTTTTAAGTTAGCTCTGGTTTCTGCATCTCAAGCACAGTTTATTTATTACTGTATATTGAGCCATTCTGGGCTTTTATTTTTACCTTCCATAGAGTTCCCATAACTTGCACATGACACAGGTCATTTACAGCTCCTGGGAAGTGGCCCAGCTTTAGTGGCTGTGTCAAATCTTTCTTCCAGTGAACCAAAACCCGAGTGCTAAAACTGGACCTTCAGTTTCAGCAGGAAAAATGGATCAGTGCAGATTAGATCACCAGAGACACCTTCCTGGAGCAGATCCTTTTCTTCCTGTTCCTCAGTAAGTGTGAGATTGGTTCTGTGAGGGAGGGTTAGCTGTTATATCCAAGAGGAAAGGAAAACAAAGAGCTTGTACATCAGTAACCTGTGCATGATTGCAATTGCTTTTAATGGGCAACTTGTTGCTGATATTTTTAATAAGCGTTTTTTTAAAAAATGCTGGTGTGCTATTGAAAACTAGAGCTATTTCTAATTATTAAGATTGCAAGATCAGGTTTCTCCTATTTATCGCTACTGTCTTGCTTTTTCCTGCTTCATTTACAAAAAGAAGCTGTGCACGGCAAAATTAGAGAGCAAAACACTAATTAATTGTTTGTGTGGGCAAGGTAGGGTTAAAAACCCAGCTCTCTGCATGAACAAAAGCAACTGGGTTTTTGATTTAGCAATGTCTGATGCAGGGGATGTTCTTACTCCAAATTCAGTCACCATGGAAACAAAACTTCTCTTTAAGCATGCTGTATCTTTGACGGAGCAAGAGGTTCTTTTTGGCAGACATTTTTCCATCTTCTTTGTGTATGATGAATACTTCTGGAGTGAGCCACTTTCTTCTGTCTCCTCTGAAATGCATTGAGCTTCTGCTGTGCAGTAGACAGTATTCCCCTTGAAACAAAGACACCACTTCTCAAAAAGTTTCTGAAATCTCAGGAGGTTTAAGATCTCTCTTTTCCTCCAAAAATATAAAAAAATCAGAAGATTCACATGGCGTGCTGGTAAGAATTTCTATTAAAAGACTCTCAGAGGTAGCACAAGCATCAAGTGATATGAAAATTGCTATGGTAACTACTTTTACTGTACTTTTTAAGTCCAAAGTCACATAAAACCTGTGCAGACACTAATGAGTAAGTAAAAACCTAGGGCAGAGTTCAAAAATCCATGGTCCACATTGTCTGTCTGATTCCTGGAGTGGGAGCTGTGGGTGCCTGATGCTGTGCACAGAGGGTGGTGACCCAAATGTTCTTGAGTGGCTCTTGATGCTCCTGCTGAAGGGGCTGACCATGAACCACAAACTGAATAGTTGGCACAAAAAAAGCAAATGCATGATGCTAAATATTGCTTGGCTGGTAATGTGGGATCTGGAATTTAACAGATCTGCCTTTACCTCTCCAGAGTTTGAGCCACTCAGCTGCTGTGAAGAGAATGTCTTAATTTTTGCATCTGAAGAGCCACTGATAAACAGAGCCATGTCCTTCCAGCTGTGGTGCAGTAAGGGTGACGTGGACATGGGGACAGACAGTAATGGGCTGATCCATCTGGACAAGGATTCTCACAACTTGGCATCAAGTTTGAATGTGGAGAAGAGCATAAAAAAGCCCAAATTAAAAACCTTTAGAAGTGCCTGCCTAAAGATATTTTCATGGGGTTCACTCAGGTGGTTTTTGTTCAACTCATTACCACTGCTGTGTGGAGAGGAACATCTCTGACATTCAAGATATCAAAAGATGTTTGTCTTTTCTAGGATTTGTTTTGCTATTCCTAAGATTTGTTAATGCTCACAGGCAGACTCATGAGGACTTCAGAGTTGATTGTAGTAAATCAGTAGTAAAAAGGCTGAAATGTGTCATGGCAGGATTTTAATTGCTTTATGGCAATTGGTAGAATCAGCATTCCTGGACCTCATTATACTAATTAATCTGTGAAAGTTAAAAGGAAAAGATTCAGTTCCTGCTCCAAAGCTTTATAATCCAAACACAGGTTATGCATTCTGGAGTGCAGGGAGGGGGATTGGTGTTGGCTGTGCAACGTGCATTTGGATTCCCTGATGCCTTTGTGGTGGTGGTAACACACAAAAAAGAACAGAGAAATTCCAGTGGGCTCTTATAGCAGGGTCTGGACAGATGTGCCAGCTTTCGAGTGTCACTTATGTTTGAAGGATTTGGTCAGGAATTTTTCATATATGGCTGGGACACTGTTTAAAAACAGGAGAAGGCTCTCTTTGAACATACTTGTAAGCCACCATGTCTTTGCATGTGTTACCTTGTCCAGAAAATTATTCATGTCTGTTACCTCCTTAAAGCTCTGTGAACAACCCCTCTTAACAACCTCTGTTAGCAAGCTACAGCTACACACTTTCAATGCGTGACATTTTGGCTTTTTGTACCAGATTCTTTTCCTGACAATCCTGGAAGCTGCAGAGGACTGAATGTTTCATAAAGGATTATAGGCTTTGGTTCACTGACCCCCTCACTGGCTGCACACACTTTTATCAAACTTGTAGCAAGCTGCTTCAGGACTTCAGGTTTAGGCCAGGAGGTCGGGGTCTGTTATGGTTCAGGATAATAACAGTTGTGACAGTGTCTTGCTCTGAACAAAACTCTCCAGGGCTGCCTTAGCAGAGCCCATTAGAAAGAAGCAGATGTGTCTCAGTGCTGCTTGGATCGCTGCAGGTATAAATCCTATTACACAGCCAGATAGGTACCTCTGTGCCTATTTCCAGCACAGTCACATAATGAAGCATTTCAGAAATCTTGTTTATTGAGAGCCCGCCTTTTGTGTCTCTGAAGTTATAACACCTAAAGCTTTGACATTTTGCTGCTGCATTATAGATACAAACCATGAACTTGTTGTACTCATTGTGTTGTATTGTCCCATGTATTCCCTGAGGGAACTCATTGTCAGCTCAAGTCTTATGCTCCTATTGCAAGTTCTTCTTACTTATGTTTTGCTCTGTGGAAGACTTTCGTCTATTAGCAGTAAACAATGCAAAGAAACTTCAAGGTTGGGTGATGTCAGCAAGAGGTCTGTGCCACGTTGCTATTTGGCTTTGTCAAAAAATCCATTTGCTGAAAGAAGCTGTATATGTCACAAAGAATTTGGGAATAATGTTAGGTAGTGTGTTGTTGTGTTGAGTGGCTTGACTAATTCAGAACAGCTTGTGATTCCTGATAAATACAAAGAGGCAACAGTCTTGAAGAAAATATGTCAGGGAGTCATGTGGGAACAGTCAGTAGATGAGTGGATATGATTGTCAGTGTGGCAGAATTAAGGAAATGGGCACAAAGGTATCTGGTTTACAAAACAGACCCTACCTAGAAATACAGGTGATGTAAACAGAAATGAGCAGCTGTGCTTGGGGATATCACTGCAGAAACCCAAGGAAACTAGAGAGGCTTTCAGAAACTGAAGTATGTCAGATAAGGAAGAAAAAGGGGCTGTACGGACAGCTTTTGTTTATTCATTTGGATGTATTACTTTTTTCTATAACCTTCCTAACTAAAAACCTAGTGCCCAGTGAGCTGGGTGGTCCCCAAACACCCCTGGAAGAGGCCACAGCTGCTGCAGGGATGCCACAGGTGTCCAGGAAGGATGAGCAGGTAACTGAAGTCCAGATATTTGGGTTTATTCAAAGGGCCTAAAGCACAGTGATTCCAATGTCCAAAACCTCCCACTGAAAGTGTTCATCTGAAAGCAATTTATGTGCAGTTTTGCTTCTCAGTGTGATTCCTTGACTCAGGATGGCTGCTCATTGCCTTCTGTGTGCTCCCTGCAAAATGCTGGTACTTGTCCTGTGTCATTTTAGGAAACAGAGTTGATTAAAATGAGAGGCCAAAGACTAGAAATCCTGCATTTTTTCTTTCAGCTCACCACTCAAATGTTGGAGAGTATTTCTCTCCCTGGAACTAAACAACTTGGACTTGCAGCATTAAATCCAAAGTACAAACTGTTGTGTTTGCCAGCTTGCAGACACTGAAACGTGTAGGGTAACTGAGAGGTGTCAGAGCACATAATGCTCTGACCTTGGGAGTAGAAAGGCTTATTGCACTAAAAATTCATAGAAAACATCACCCAGAGAGATGATGCTGCAGTGGAAAAATTGTGGTATTTCTGTATTTGACCAAGTAATTTATAAAAGGGCATAATGGCATAGCTCAGTGTCACCAAGCTCTGCTTTTCCAGAGTGTTTTAATTTAATTATTTCATGTGACTATAGATGGCTATGAGATGTTTGACTTGGTTTTTATGGAACAACGGGTCTGTCTAAACATCCGTCCCTTGTTACAGTAAATAGTGTGTAAAGATGCTAAAAGCAAATCAGAGGCAGGCAGACTTCAGCTCAGCCTTTCTGTCTGCAGGCAGGAGGAACAGTGCTGTATCCCTGAAATCTGAAAGCCAAAGGGGCTTCCAAGAAAGTTACTAGTACAATAATGTAAGAAAAACAGCCTGTTCTCAGCAGCCTCGTTGTTTGTTTACTGAGAATCCCATTCAATATTTAACCCAGATTTTCGTGCTTGTAGTAGTAAGAAATGCTCACTGCAGAAATGTTACAGTGGAAACATTTGTATTAAGGACAAAAGCAGGCTGCAGAGGGCAGATGTCCCTTGGATTTTGGAGGCAGAAATGCTACAATACACACCAATGTTCATGCACAACAGCCCACTTTTACTGAGTGCTCTCTTTCTTATACAGACCTGAAGATCTGCACATTCAATCCCCGTTGGCTGAACCAGTTGCCTTCCAGTCAGCCAACAACCAAGAGCTGCTCTTGTCTCCAAGGTCTAGGCCTGCTCTTCAATAGTCCACACTGGTTAAGTCATATAATCAAGCTCCTTATATAATTAGTTACTTTTCAGTTATAAAATGGGGATTAATTGTTATTGTGAGGCCTTCAGGCCAGCTTTTGGCCATCACAATAGACAGATATCAAAGCATTGTGGCTTTTCAAAATTACTGTGCAAACAGAGCAAATGAAGTGATTTTTTAAAATTTGCATGAAACCTTGCACTGAGAATTTCATGCCCTGACCTCTGAAATTAGCAGGGGCATCATGATGGTCACCCCACTCCCACTGATCTGCCAGAGGATTGAGTAGTTTGGGTGTAGCTCTTTACTTGTATTCCTCAGTAGCTGTGGGGGCTCATCCTTCAGTCATCATCCTCGTGTTTCATGGGCAAGGGGATGCAATAGGGTATAAATTGTGTTTTGGTCCTCACAGCAGAGACTTGGTGTTGGCAATGCACAGGAACAACGCAGCATTTGGCAGTAGGGGTAATACGGTGCCACATAGAATTAATTTCCTGAAACAATGGAAGCACCTACTTTCTCGAGTATTTTTGCCACTACTGAAACATTAAATCACTTTGTACAAGAGTTTGTGTTTGCTGTAGCTGGTAATTCCCTATTCCAGAGGCGCGTGGGCAGCAGCAGCTGGTATCAAGGGTGCGCTCAGATCTGCATCAATAGGCTTTAACATCAGAAAAGATAAAACAATGTCCAGGAGCTGCCTGAATCAGTTGGGCAGTGCTGTCTGGTATTTTGTACAGGGCATAGAAAACTAGGAAGGCTGGAAGGAATCTCACAGGCTGAGTTTGCCATCTTTCAACCCAAAGCCCCTGTCCTTTAGAGAGTTTAGAGCCCATGGTGACCATCAGCAGGCTTCGGTGGGCTCCTTCAGGGGCTTCCAGACTGAGGAAGAATATCAATTTTCCTCTGATTTCCAGAGGGAATTCAGAGTCTCCGCTGGCCTCAAGGGTTGCTAGAGGCTGTTGAACATGTGCTGTCTGTTATTTGAACTTGGACACTTGGGATTTATGTGCAAATGGTACAACTTGTCACTAGGGTGAGGCCTGAATTTCAAAAATGGATGATGTGGCTGGTCCTGTGATAGCTGGTGTTTAGAATGTCTGTGGCTGGTTGTTGAGGTCCTTTCCAGCCTCTTGGCAGGAAGAGCAACTCCAGTTCTCCTTCTCCCACAAGTAAATGTGTGTGTGAGAGTTCAGTAAATTCAAGCAGTCTTTGGAGGTCTCGACTTGTGTGGGTGAGGCCACTGCTGAGAAGGATGAAGCTTTGGTCCATCAGATCCTCTCACTGTGTCCCCTGCTGAAGGCCAGTCAGCCCCAGCAGGGAAGGGAAGGACACACTGCTGGGGAAGTTTACCCCTAAGTTTTTTTTAATGTCTTCAGCTTTTCTCTAATCCCCAAGCCAAGAAACTAACTCTCGGCCTCTTAATATGAGTGGAGTGCATCCTGAAAATAATTGCTGCAAACAAAATTAATCTGGCCCTGCCTGCAGAACACCCCTGAAGGATTGCCTCCAAAGTGCTTGGAGTTAGATAAGAAATAAGCTCTCTTTAGTGATGTGTGTGCTTTCTAAATAAACTCCTCTTAAACAGACCTGCTGTTTAAATCTGTTTATTTACTGTGGCACATTGTGCAGATTATGTTTTAAGGAGCTCAGCAACCAACATCAGAGCTTTTACATAAGTGAGATCTGAGGAAAAATGGGAGTGAGATTTCAAATATCCCATTAATCTTTTCACTTTAGGTCTGAGCCAGCTTCAAATTGCACTGAGCTGCTGCCAAGCGTGAGTGAGTTTCCATCCAAATAAAGGAGACTTGGCAGGTCTGAGCTGAGGCTTTGTTTTCAGGAGTGTTTCAAGGAGAGGGGGATGGAGTGGTGGTGGAGGCTCTGCTGAAGCAGCACAGGGCTCCATGACTGCCGTGTGCCAGGTGGCCCCAGCTGCACACGCTGAAGACACTCCTGGTTTTCACATTTCTTTGTCTATGTTTTCAATCTGTGTTTACAGAGATGGCTGTTAAAATGTTTGTACGTGGGAGCCTGGAGTTAGTTGTGACTTAATCCCACACGTGCAATCCAGCATCTGCCTGTCACTGGGATTTAGGACTAAGGCTTTGCCTCAATGGCAGCTGCAGAGTTTTGCAGCTTAAGGATCAAGTTCTGCTCCTGCCCACATGCAGTGGGCTTGAGTTCATTATACTGGCCTTCTGTAATGGGAAACCAGAGGGGTCAGGAGGGAATAGCTGGAAACCTGAGGGGTAAGCACAGTGCTCCAGTGCTGTGGCCATCAGCGCGTTGGGAGGAGCTGAGGCCAGGCCTGTGGGCAAGGGTACAGGTGCAGCTGCAATCTCACAGCCTATCCAAAAACCAGAAAGGCCTCTTTGGTTTTGCCTTTCATTTCTGCAGTTGTGGATGGAGTCAAGCCTCCCTACTTCAGGGAGGGCAAGCAGGAGCTGTCTGGAGGGACAAGCTCTCAAGATTCTGCTGGGGGAAATGGAGCTCCCTCCATCCAGCTCAGGATCTGAGCATTCAGTAACCCTGAAATCCCCTCTTGCAGTCTGCCGGCTTTGTGTGCTCCACAATCAGCTGTTTGCAAAGTCTTCCCAAACACTCCTTCCTTGAATTTTCCCTGAAAGAGGGACTTTATGACAGCAGAAGCAAGGAGGCCATGGTGGCTACTACCTTCTCTTGTCTCCTGCAAACATAAATCAGGATATCTGCTGCACAGTGTGAGCACTGGCCAGCCTTGCCAGGTTTCCAGGTATTAGTCTGGAGTTATTTGGCCATGATCTAAGTGATGACATCCACCCAAGAATGCATTTGCTGCAAAGGACTTACTGCTTCTGGGGGCTTTGGGGTGTTTGTGTCACTTCTTGCAGAAATCAAGGATGAAACATGAAAACTTTTGGAGTTTTACCAGTCCTCATTCTTCCTCCGCTGTCATGCCCTTCCCACTCCAATGAATGTTTTCACTGTGAATATAGGCACTGTGAGTAAAGAAAGTAATTGAAGAATTCCTTAGATGACACCTGTATTTTTGGCAGACACAATTTTTATTAACATCTTGAAGGCTCTACTGCCTGGAAAGCCATTTGTGGTGTCTCTGCTTTGTGTTCACACCATGGCTGTTGTCCTCAGCCTGGCTGCTGACTTTGCTAAGCTAAAGCATTAAAATAAGCTAAGTAGTTGGGTGCCCACCGGCCCTTTTCTCTCAATAGCCTCTGCTTGATTTAAGGATGGTCCCAACTTCTTCAAAACACAGTAAATTTATGTAGCTGGATAAAACCTTTTCCAGGGCAGTTTTGTGTGCCCCTCCAACCCAGTGACTTGCGCCTTCTTTGTGGGATTGTAGCACTAGGTTGCTGCTGCTTTTACTTCTCAGTTTGCTAGTGCTCTTGGTTATTTCGGGACGCTTTTTTCCCCTAAAACTTGGTGGAGAAGAGCTGCTGTATTTGGATTTTCCTTCATCCTCAGCATGCATAGAGTTAATGCAACAACAGATTGCAGTGCATTCTCCCACACAGAGCTTTCCCACTTTTTATGGGTCTCTGGGGTGCCTAAGGCCTATTTCTGACATTCCCTCTTCCCTTTCTGCTGACCTTGGCTCTCCTCACACACACTCCGTTATTCCTTGAAGTCAAGCAGCACATCACCTCTGGTGCCAGTGGAAAGCACAGAAAGCTGAAGTGCACAGCTTTTCCACACCTACAGAATTAGGTGTTGGCCCCTGTGCATCCTTGTGAAAAGCCAGCACTGGGAGGAGGATGGAGACTTCACAGAGTTATCACCTGTCTGGCCTCTTAGCTAAAATCCAGTCCAAATTTTGCTGAGGCAGAAACTCGGCCACTGAAGCAGCAGATGCTGCTGAATTTCTGAATAAAATGTCCCTGCGTGTTGGCACAGTGAAAGGCGTGTAGCGTCTTGCAGAGCAGCCAGCAAGGACAATATTCCTGGCTGGGAACTGAGCGAGTCAGGAGCAAGCCCATGTTTTCTGCTCGTGGTACCTGGGTCGCTTGTCTGCCTCCATTCAAGCCGATCTGTCGCTCTGGCAGAGCTGCCTCTGAGGTTAATCTGCTCTCAGAGAAATTGGAAGCCAAGCAGCAACTTAAATGGGCAGCCCAGGGAGGGCTTTTTCCACAAGATTGTCTTCCATTGATGCTACACACTGACAGCTGCTGAGGCTTGTGGCCCTTGTGCCACGTTCTCCATAATTAACGTGGCAGAAAGGACACATTTTATCACCTGAGGGGACTTCGGGGGAGCTGCACCTTCTTTAGGGACAGCTTAAACAGGCCCCCCTGTGCTAGATAAGAGGCTGCATCCCAGAGCATTCCTGTTGGGAAGGGGAATTGTAGGGAGAGGAATTTCATCTTGGGTGGAATGAGGAGCAAAGCTCAGGTGTCTCTTTTATCGCTCAGCTCTCTCTTGCAATAAAGATTTCTTTCTCGTAAATGCTGGTTTGTTCTCAGAGCAAATCTACTTTGGATATGATAGATCTCTTAAAAAAGCATTTTTGGGACTTTGGGGAAGTGCAAAGTTTTGCACTGCACACCTGTTAATCCCTGGAAATGTAGCTGCCTGTGCAGCAGCAAAACACAGGTGGGTCAGGAGGTCTGGTGTCTCCCTGGCTTTTACTGCTGTGTCGGTGTCACTCCCAGTGCCCTTCACTTCCCTGGCCATCTCCAGCCTTCCAGGATGGCAGCCAGTGCCCATGAGAGTTTGCATGCAGCTCATTGTTGAATGATCCCGAAAAGAACCCCAAAAGTAGAGAGTAATGTTGCTGGGAGAAGGAATGAAAATTGCATTGATTTTTCAGGGCAAAAGAATGTCAACAACCCCTTCTTGAGCTGCGAGTGCCTGATGAGGGCAGAGCTGGCCCTCTCCTCTCCATTCTTTCTCTCTCTTTCTTGTTTAAATATGTATTGATACACTTTGTTTCTTCCCCTACCTTGGACAAAGCCCACCAATCTCTACTGAAGGCCTGTTGGGCAGTTGTCCCTTAGCAGTCCCTCAGTTAGGGGAAGGTTCTTCCCCAGGAATGCTGGAGCACTGAATGGGCTCCCCAGGGAATGGGCACAGCCCCAAGCCTTACAAAGCTCAAGAAGTGTCCAGACAACACTCTCAGGCACATGGGGGGATTTTGGGGTGTCTCGTGCAGGGCCAGGAGTTGGACTTTGGTGATTCTTGTGAGTCCCTTCCAGCTCAGGATATTCTATGATTTAATTAATTGTATTTTTGAGTGGTCACGTGCATTCAGTCCTCTCAGGTTGCTGCCCTTGTTGGAGGTGCATTGTTTCTGTGGAAGGCAGGAAAGTGAAAAGTGCTGCAGCGAGGGAGAAGTGCTACAAGAAGTCATCATCTGTACCTTGATTTCTTTTTTTTTTTCTCAAAGTGCAACTTGTCTGCTGCCTTTCTGCTGCTTCCTAAAGAAGATAGGCATATTTTTTTCTTTTTTGAAGCTGGACATTTTAGGAAATGTGTTTTTGTTTTGCTTGGGGGTATCTAAAAATTGCTACATTAATTTTAAGTCCAGTGTTGAATAATAACTGCCTAGAGGTCTGTTACTTGTGTAGCAGGTTGATGCCTGGTGTGATTTTAAAAATCGCCAAGATGTAAAACCCTGAGAGCAAGAATTTATGGAGAAGAGATAAGAAAATTTTTATTAAGAGAATGTGCTTGTCTTTCAATTTACTTTTTTTCCCCCTTGATATTATTTGCAGCCAAAATCATCCCAGAATTTGGATTGTCCTGAATACTGTCATTCTCAAGAGCACTTTGAAGGGCAAATTACTCCTGAAGTGCTGAATAACAGGTCTTGTATCCATTCTTTGGAGGAAATCCTGTGAAGTGCCTTGAAATTCTGGCTTGTTCCATCATCTGATGAAATGGGATTTGGCTTTTTAAGGTTTGGGGGAGATAATTTTTGCTTTTTTGCTGCTGTGATGCTGCTGTTGATATCCAAAGAAGGTGACATCTATACATTGTTCTGAGAGGACTGCACAAGGGCACCTGGAAATGTGGGAATTTGGTGGGATACAGCAGCAGAGGTGACTGCCTTGCTTGGGCTGCTCAGACAGTGCTCATGAACCCTCCCACAGCTGTTTACAGCAGGTCCTGCCCTGGGGGGTGGTTGCCAAGGGTTTTACAGCTCCAGGGATGTGGCATCTCCCCAGGGACTCTCTCTCCAAGGCCTTGCTTGTGTTAGATGAGAAACATCCAACAGAAGTTGAAGAACAGGGATTTGGGGGTATAGGTGACTTCTGTCCTTCAGCCCAAATGGATGCAGTGTCTTGGACTGCTGCCTTGCTCTGCTGCCAAATGTAACATAGATAAGAATTAGAACAAGGTTCTTGATGGCTGGTAATCACCTAAGATCTCATGATGCTTTTGAAAGTGTGTAGCTGCTAACCCCAGCATCCTGGCGACTTTCCAGCTCACAGAATTAGTGTCTGTCTTTCCTGGCCCCTTCCCTCTACACCTCTGTAGTTTCAATTAGATAAGTCATTCCTTACTTCTCTCCAGAACAGTGCACATGCTGTATTCTCCCCACAGAGAAAACCTTCAACATCCACTGTGGTTTTTTATCTAGACATCATTTGCTTTACATTGTCATTTTGTTACCTAAGCAGTATTATCATGTCAGTGCACCTGATGCAACCTGTCTAGTTCTGGGCCCTGAAGGTTTGTAGGGAGTGCAGTGTACAGCTAATTTATTAATCTTCTGAATTCTACACTCTGTCAATTATTTCAACTGGGTGTACCAGGCTTCTCAGTGGTGACTTTTGTCAGGAGGGTGTTGGTTTACTCATCTGTACATGGTGATACAAACACCAGAAGTTGGAGTTCTTAATGACTCATTTCTGGCCGCTGTGTGGTTTTTGCGCAGCATTTTGGAGAGCACTGTGGGGATGCTGAAACGGGGTTTTCTTACCCTGCTGGCAAGCAAGAGCACATGACATGGGCTGGACCAGTGTTCCGGAGGTGGTTTGGGATCTGGTGAGTGTGTCAGAGTGTCTGCAGCAGTGCCAGGCACGGTGACACGACACTAAAAGGGGCTGACCCTCATTCGGCTCCAGCTGTGCGTGTGACAGCCTCAGCCCAGGCTCCAGAGTGGGACATTTTGAGGTCCTTAAATGGCTAATTTTTCCTGATATGCTGTGACAGTGCCCCTGTAAAACAGTCTGAGCTTTGTGGCTCGCTGCATGTGATAGCAGAGGCATTTCTGTTGCTTTTCAAACTCAAATGACTTTTTACACTTCAGCAAAGAAAGCGAGCCCTTTACCCTGGGATGTGAGCTGGGAACAAATGGACAATGATTTTTCACCAGCCAGTCTGTTGTCAGTGATTCTCATTGACAGAGAAGTTAATGAACATTAGGAGGATATTCCACAATTGACATCTCCAGTCCCCTGCCTTAATACTGGTTGTAATTCTGCTCAGGACCTTACAGAATCTTGTGTTTCCCAAGTTGTCATTTGAATATGTTGGGTGGAATTAAATCCAGCCTGGTTCTGATGTGGAAAATTTGATCTTTATTTTCTGTACTTAGATGGGATTAGGCTGGGACTATAAATTTTTGGAGAGAGCCTGTGCAGCTACAGTATGCTAATGGTATGGTACTTAGGATTGCTTATGGAATACACAAAAGGTGTGATATAAATAAGAAATGACTACATACAATAATGGAAGAAAATCAACTGGGAATAACAAATTGTCCTTAGAATCTCTTAAGAATATACTGTTTACCTAAGGAGGAGAGTTTAATTAAACTCCAGGGTGAAATGCATCCCTGGGGAGAGGGCCAGCACATGGCTTATGAATCAGTTGCACATTAACCTGTTTCTTCTACTTTAGAAACAGATGTATAGGGTAAGTGCTTGTTTCTTTGGTCATTGGGGAACAAATCAGTGCCCCTTGATTTGCAGGGGGAAGGTGTTCTTTAGGACTTTGGGGTAGTTTCCTCCCCTTTACCCCTCTGTTCTGTTTCTCTTCAGCAAACCCCAGAAGATCAGTTCATTGTAAGAGCATGGAGGGACAGGACAAGGGGGAATGACCACATGGAAGAGAGTAGACTTAGACTAGATTTTAAAGAAAAATCCTTTACTGGGAGGGTGATGAGGCACTTGCCCAAATAAGCTGTGACTGCCCCATCCCTGCAAGGGTTCAAGGCCAGGTTGGATGGGGCTTGGGGCAACCTGGCCTGGTGGAAGATGTCCTTGCAGGGCAGGGGATCGGAAGGAGATGTGAGTCTGTGAGTTCCCTTCCAACACAAACCATTCTATGATGGTGTTTCTATGATTTCCCACTTGCTCTTGATTATCCTTCTCCTTTCAGCTGCTCAGGAATGCTGCTGACCTCCACTGCTGTCTTCTGGAATTTTGTGTGTGCCAACAGCCCTGAGGGAGACCCCAAGCACCCAGTGCTTGGAAGCAGGAGGTGCAGAGGCGACACTCAGAAATGTCTGAGCTCTGCAGAGTATTGCAGCAGGTGACCTGCGTGTTCCAAAACAACTTTACGGAGGATGTGCCAGTCTGGGCGCCAATCTCTGCCTCAGAATAAGGTAGGAGAGATCATGATATTTACCCTGTAGAGAGCAGCACCTGCTCAGCGTTGCTGAGTACTCTTTGTGCTGATGAAAGCCGATGGAAACACTGGAATAAAACCATTAGGATGTCGTGGCTGCTTCCTGTCTTACTTTCTTCACAGTCTGTTGCAGGTGTAATGAAAGCAAATGTGGCCCACTGGGCAACTTTCTACTCAGGGGGGTACTGTGAAGGCTGTGATACCTATTACTTTGATAAAAAATAAGTATGGTTTGAGATCTGGTGAGTGTTTCAGAGTGGCTGCAGCAGTGCCTGAAAATGATACATTCTTAGTCAGATCAGCTTTTTGTGGTTTTTCAGAGAAGTGTCTTACCAAGCCAGATGAACACAATTATTTTATGTCTAGTATAGATGAAAGGACATTATTCTGCTCCAGAATTATGGCTAAGTAAGTGAAGTTCTTAGGAAAAGTATTCTTTATTAGCCCTAAGTAGTCTTGCTAGTATGACAGACAGTAGCAGGGAAACAGTATGAGCAGAAATGTGTTGGTAAAAAAATCACACTTTGAGATTGAAGTAATATCAGGGAAAAGTTTGAATATGAAGAGAACAGGCATGTGCCAGAGAACAAAATCTTTCAGACTAAAAATTGCCCTAGGGGAAAGACCAAAACCAAACCTTGGAATGCTGCTGTTCAGCCACTGTGTTAGGTACAATAAGCTTGGTAAGGCATTAAAGTGCTTGAAAGAGCCCTAAAATGAGTGGTAAGTTTTTTTGGCAACTTGAGTATTTCCCGGACTCCTATTACCCTGAACATTTGCAGGAAAAGTGTCTTTTATGTAAGTTCAAACACATTCTGGGTGTATGTGAGCACAGTGGTTGTGCACTGCAGGTCTGGGAACACCAGGATCACTGACCCCTGTGTGTCCTGCGTGGACAGACCCTGCAGGGGAAGGGAGAGCTCTGGAGCCTGGGCAGACAAATTGATCAATAAACCACATGGAGCCCAACATTCTTAAGACAGGTCTGAACAAGTTTATTAAACCTCTGCTAGAGCTGAAAAATCACTGCATTCTACAAATCCATGTTCAGTTCTCTCTGGGTAAAATTGCACAGTAAACATAAGCAAAAATCCATGTCTATTACTTACAGCTGATTTAATTTTTCATACAAAATGTTGCAGTAAAAAGGAAATAAATTGGGCAGGGCATTTTCTATGCATGGGAGCTTTGCAGTGCAGCATGTTTGTAAATAAGTGCAGAGTTTGGCATTTCAGAGAATCAATAAAGTACATTACAGAAAGTGGGAGCCAGGAGTGTTTCCCATCCTTTGTGTACTGGTAAGTCTGGGAACAGATCAATGAGTTTCTGTCAGCATTCAACAATGCCACAACATCTTTCTGAAGTAATTAGACAATTCACAGAATGAAAAATGCCATCCAAGGGCTCTAATACTAGTTTCTGTAAGAGGAACATTTATCTGGTATTGAGGTGTCCTGAGGAGACCAGGCAGTCATCCTTCTTTTCCTTCTTCTTCTTTTTTGAGGTAATTCACTTCCTTTTGAGGTTATAAGTAAACAGACTTCAAAATGACAGCAGAAAGGCAAATGTTGTCTTTTCATGGCTTTACCACTGATGAATTTCTATTCATCAGCCTTAGGCTGGGTCACTTCTTTGTGCCTGAGACTCTTTAAAAGGAGGTCTGAAGCTTTCATACTCCAGTGCTTGCAATACAGATGGAAAAGAGAATGTCTTTATGCCTATTATTTGTGTCTCTCAGTGCCTAGAAGTAAGATGTGTTTGGTCACTGGTGGCTGGTGCCTCCTTTTCCCCTCCTTTTCTGCTGAACTGTGAACAGTAGTACTCATAGGGGAAGGAGACAGAATGAGAGGTGTTTGCTCAGGACACAAGTCCCATCTCTGTGTGTCTCAGTGAAAATGCTGGGAGCTGCAGCTCTGGGGTGATGTGTGGGGAGCAGATCATCTCCCAGTGAATGAGGGCTGCTGGGTTAAGCCCAGCTTGTGATTAGAGGAGGGTCTGTATTATGTTCCTGCTCCATTAGAAAGTGTCAGAGCTGCTTTGGGCTGAGAATAGCCATCAGTGTCAGGAAGGAAGAGTGAGGAATAGCAAACATGGAGGCTCCTGAAACTTGTCACTATCATACCCTGGTCAGAGACTCAGGAGTTTTGTGGTGTGGCCAGCAGAGAATTGTACAACTTGTGTGCAACGTCCCCTTGCTCCTTCAGTCGTGCTCCAAGTATCCTTCAGCAGCACAGGAGGAACCTCAGGACAGTTGTGGGCCTCCCTGTGGAATTCGATGACTCTTGCTTGTGCCGTCACCCCCTGTAAACTGAATGTGAAATCAGCCTGAGAAAAATTGTTGTGCCAAATATTGGAGGTCTGTTTAAAAAGGATATCATTGTTGTGCTGAATGTGAAGGGTTAAGCTGTGGGAAATGTTTCTTTTCTTCTGGAAAGTTGTCAGTGCCCATGCAAATCCAAAAGCTGAGTGTGACTTTGGGAAGTGGAGTTGGAAGGGCAGCAAGGCCCAGGATGTGCTTTTGCTAAATGTTATTTGGTTCTGGAGAAGGGATACCCAAAGGGTGGATGAAGAGTGTTTGTGGTGCTGTGTGAAAACTAAAACAAGAAACTAAATTAATCTCTTGAATAAATGCTTGTTGTGGAGCTGTTTCAGGAACTGTACTGGTTTGGTGTGTAGAATCCCTTCTAGTCTAGTGGTCTTTTCCTTCCTCACCAGTCAGAAACTGCTGGTTTAGTCCTTTTTTTTCATTATTTCCACTTGCAAAGTAGTATGTGCCCACCATAACTTTTCTAGCGTGCTCAGGCAACCCTTTTAGGAAGAATATGACACAGAAAGGGAATTACTTTCTCTATCCCTCCTCCTCCAACCCTTGGACCATCCTTTCTCTCTTATCTTTATCCTGACACATACCCTGTACAGAATGGCATTTCCTAGTTCAGTGCCCAGTCTGGGAGTGGCAGCGTGGTGGCATCCTTGGCTCCTCTGAGCTCAACCTGTACAAACTGCAGTCTGTGCAGGATGTCTGCAGTGTGAGCACATCAAGCACAATCATTGTGAGGGGAAACCCAGACACAGAAAGAATATTATTCATCGCAACATTGGAGAGGTTAAATCAAACCCTCTTTCAGTTGTTGAGGTGGGAGGTTTCTCCTCACAGTGCCAGCAAATGCTTTATTTGTAAAGCATTTTATACCTCGGTAAGGTATTTGTCCAAGGTCTAAATTCTGAATGGCTTCAAAATAAAACTCATTTAAAAATTGTTCCAAATACTTTCTGTCATTTCTTCCTTTTCTTTCAGAAGCGAATCCCTTTATTTTTCTCATAACTTAGTTCTAACTCTTGCAGTCCATAAATTGAAGGGGGGAGATTGCTGCTTTGTTATAACTTGAAATTTACCTTGTATGTGTTTGTTTTGATATCTGCTTCAGATTTTACTCCTGAGCTCAGTAGAATGAATGATTATTTCTTTCAAGCTGATTTAGTCCAAGTGGAAGAAATTGCCTCTGTACTGCTACATGCACTGTGGAACCAAAGAGCTCTTGGATAATTTTGCTGAGGTTGCAACAGGGTCTAGCTTATAGTGCAGGGCTGATATTTATTGTTCAGCATTTTCCAGAGAGCTTAATACATGGTTGCATATTAAAATAGAGATAGGAAAGGATAGTCTGTGACATGTAAGGCAGATTTGACTGGAAAATCCCTTACACTGCCCAGAGCTAAAGCAGCACTGGTGGCTGTGATGCAAACCTGGCTGCTGTGCCTCAGCCCCCTGACAGATGATGTTCCAGGCAGTGTCTGCCCATGTCTCAGAGAGGTGACACCATGGCAAACTCCAGCTGGACAGGGATAGCAGCAATGCTCTGCAGGGTAGGATGTGGTGCAGCCTCTCCCAGACTGCCCTGGCCTTTGCAGCTCAGGGTAAAACCATATTGTGGTTTGATTTTCTGTCCAATCATTCATCTCCAGGCATGGGCGCAAAAGAGCAGACCATAGGGAGAAGACATCATTTAGCTTTTACATTTTTCATTGTTATTTATTGTTATTAACACTATTTTCATTTCATGTTATTCAGCTAAAATTAGCCTTCTGTCTCCTTGCCTCCTATTCCCCACTCCCTGGCTATTTGGCAGTTTGGGTTAGGGTTTTTTTTGTTGCTTTTTTACCTTCCTCACTGACTGGGACATAAATTGTATAGAGTAGGACAGATGGCACCACCTGCTGCTAGTGCTTTGCTCCTTGAAAGACTTCCTGGCCACCAATTCTGTTTTGGGCAAGATGAGGAGGAGGCAGTCAGGTTTATCTGCTTTCCTGAAGTTCAGAGAGCAGCTATTATTCTGGTTCTCCTTCTCTGTCTCCTGTGAGCAGCACTCCATCCCATCTGCTGGTGGCAGACAGGATAAGATCCCATTTTCTTTCAGTCTTTAAGGGCTTCGGGTTCTTCTGCCATTTCTGCTTCTGCTTTCCAGCTCCTGCTGCCAGCTCTCTGCCTTTCTGTCTATCCCTTCCCTTCCTTGAGAGTCTAGTACTGGCCAGTTAAGGGAGGATGCTAGCTGGGGAGGAGAAAGAGGAAAGAGAAGATGAAAAGGTCAGAAATTGCTGTGGTCGCTCCGTGCTGTGTGACCTGTGTCTGGCAGAGCTGTTGGTCCTGGTAAGATCAGGCTCTCCATGTGATGTTCACTGGGCTCCTGCCCACAGCTTACAGGGGGTTCTTGTGAAAAATGATACCCACAAACTAAACAAGAAGAGTAGAGCCTATTCACATCTTTCCAAACCCATTCCAAGCCCATTTGTCTAGAGTCTTTAGTGAACCTGATTATGAACAAACCACAATAAAATACCCCATGATTTCTCTTCGTAGACATTAATTCAAATGGAAACAAACAAAAATGGGCAAGTCTCACCGGAGATCCTCAGCAATTTTCTTAGCTGAGTTGTACTCAGCAGAGTAACTTTGGCTTGAATCTAACTGAGGATTTAGCTCTTGGATCCAGTTACATGCAGAATGCTCACTAATTATGTGTGTATCTTATCAGGTGCCCTGTCAAAGACCCCAGGCAGACTGGAAGTCTGGAAGCAACTGTGGTTAGTCAGGAAACAAATGGCATCATGTCCAAATATACATGGGAACAATAAGCAGTCAGAAACAAATGAATTCTTAATAATTGCAAGTGATAGCTGACATTTTTCCCCTGCTCACTAAAAAATGGCATGTGCAGCTTCTAAAATGTAGAGAGGCATCTGTTTTGTGGGGAAAAGTGCTCAATGGGCCAGCAGCACTATGTTCCTTGCTTATGGGGCATTGAAGAAAAGAGTAATTTATCAGAATTATTATGTTAAGAGAACAACACCAGCACTTTAAGGCAAGGGCTTACTTGAATAAGTAACCGTGTAAAGAAATATTAATTCTAATGAATTTCCTGTACATGCCATATGGGTGCCGGAATATTCATGAAGTGACTCACCTGATCATCTTTATCCCAAATTCCTGCAGAAGAAGTTATTAGAGAAAAGTAACTTCTTGTAAAATCAAACAAAAAAATCCCCCTAAGAAACAAAATCATTAGAGGCTATGGTAGGCAATTTAAATAATTTTTTTAATCTTAAAAGCATATACCCATCTTATTCCTGGTGGACTTTGCTTTAGATGTTTTGCCTAGAACTCTTCCTAATTAGCATACTGGCTGCCATTTCCCACTCTAAATTGCAGAAATCATCCACCTTGTGATTTCTGTTGACAACCTAGTGGAGAAATGTTCCTGGAAATCCCAGCTTTTTATCACTACTATAAAAACATCATGTATGTATATTCAAACCCAGATTTTTTTTAATGCTGTAGCCTTTTTGAGCTAACTCCTCACTTTTGTCTATGCTAGTGTATTCCAAATGGGGAGCAGGGACCTGGAAGGGCTGCCTGATGATGCTAAAGTTGTATTATGATATTGTCACTAATCCGTCCCCCTGCTCCAAGTTCTCTACTTCAAGCGTGGTGTAATAAAAACATGCAGCAATGAAAACTCTGTTTTCAATGAGCTCAGGGTTTCACTGTGTTCTGGGTTACAGCTGCAGGCTGATTTCCTTCCCTTCATCACTCACAGATCTGGAGTCCTTTGTCTTTCTCGTAAATTAACAGGAGATTTGGGAAAATCCTAAGTGCAAACATGCTTCTGCCATAACAGCAGCAGGTACCTGTTCAGGCTGTGTTTTGTCAGTCCCATTAAAACCTCTGTAAGCTCTTGTTCTGAGACAGCATTCACTTAATCTTTGCCCTATTGATTTAACCTAACAATCCATGTAGGTTCCTATCTGAAAATCGCGTGAAGAAATTGATGCAAAATGACCTTTCCTCTGAAGCCTGTGGAAGAAATGCTGCCGAGGAGGAATCTTAACCCCACAGTCCAATTTTAGAGGAACTGAAAATGGGCAAACCGGGCAGTCCATCTGGAGGAGGCTGCCCGATGCATTAATTCCCGTTCTGCCTGCTCTCCCCCGCCGCTAATGATGCCTTTGGCTGTGGGAGGCTGCCCTGCTGCCTCCGCCGCTCCCAGGAGAGGGCAGCTCAGCTCCTTTGCATTGGGAGCATCCCTGTGGGAATGGTCAGCAAGTTTCAGGGTCGTTCTGACCAAGCCGGGAAGCGAATCCTGAGTTTGCATCCGATGGTTGGTTGGAAGCGAAGAGTAGTCAGAAAGGGGCTGCGGCTTTGGAGGGAAAGAAGGTACGTTCCCAACTGGGACACTGATTTTTAATTCCTGGCAGGTTGTTAGTTTTGTGACCTTCTGTGCTGTGCCTGAGCTACTTGACTCCCGACTTCCGTCTGTCTTTATAAAAGATATCTCAGTCTCTGTCTCTCTCAGTCGCTGTTCTCTGTGATGTCCCTCCTGCCAGGAGCCAGGGAGTCCTCAATCTTCTAAAGCCCTTCCTTGTGGCAGGATGAGGGGAATGGCTTCAAACTGAGAGGGAGTATGTTTAGATTGGATATTGGGATGAAGTTTTTTACTGTAAGGGTTGTGAGGCCCTGGCACAGGGTGCCCAGAGAAGCTGTGGCTGCCCCATCCCTGGAAGTGTCCAAGGCCAGGCTGGACAGGGCTTGGAACAACCTGGGAGAGTGGAAGGTGTCCCTGCCCATGGCAGGGGGCTGGAACTGGATGGGCTTTAAGGTCCTTTCCAGCCCAAACCATTCTACAATTCAAAACTACAGTCTGAATTCTAGATATATAGAGATATATATCAATATATATACAGATATATCTCGATATATCTTGGTATATAAATATAATAGGCTCATGATTTCTGGGAGGAGGTGGAAGAAGCAGCTTTTGGGGTGGATGTGATTGTTGTAGCTGCTGCAAAGATCACAGGGAAAAGATGCTACCTGTGATTTCCCCCCCGTCCCCCCATTCATTATACTTTCAAAAAAAGTGAAAATTGGGTCCTTGGTAACATTAGGACCCAATCTTTCAATACAGACCTGTCTTGAATTTTCAGATGAATAGAGGATCAGTGAAGGCCACTAGAAAATGCTGAGTGTTGGAGTAGCCCAGAACAGAGAAACGTATGGCAAGATCTTGATGCAGTTCTTGAAAACTCCTTATTTTCCCACTTGGTCTTTCACTGAATGCAAACCAAAGGAGGAACAGTTGCTTTGTTATGGAAAAATCCAGGGGGTTTCACTCTGTGAGCTGTCAAAAGAGTGATGATAGTACCTTATGAAATGTAGTTTGTGTTTCATCTCGTGTTTGACTACAGAGAATTGTTTGAGCACTGATGAATGTTGCTAAGGGCAGCATGATCTACAGCATTTGAGTCTTGGCTGTGTTCTGCTGTGGGCTTCAGTGTGAGTGACTGAGTAGTGCATCAGTTACACTCTCTGAGACAAAACATGAACAACACTGAGATCGAAAAGTAGTTTTAAACTGTAAATATTGTTACTATTATTAAAGCATTTTTCTCTTTCTCCTTTTTATCTGTAGTCTCAGGAATTCTGAGTTATTGCCATGTGAATCTTTTTTATAGCTGGAAAGAAAAAGTTTTGTCTGGATTTTAACAAATACTTATTTTAATTAAGATAAAAAAGACCCCCAAAGCTGAAATTAATTTGGATCACATCCTTGATGTAATCTGGAAAAAAGTAATTCCCATTTTAAAATGTATCTTTAACATCACAGTAGCAAAGGAAAGAAAGAGCTAGATTTATACAGAAATATGAGGGAGAGAGATGGGAAGCAATGAGATACTCCTCAGACTGTGCACTTCGGGGTGATGCCTTTGCTGAAGATGGGATAAACTCCTACCCCAAAGGACCTCAGCATCCAGTGTTCAAGCCACCATGGTAGAGACTGCAGGGATGTTCTCAGTGTTTCACAGGTGCCCTTTCAGTTTGTCTAAAGAACCTGACAATTCATGAAGCAGAGCCAACACCTCAGTGTCCTGCCTGTTGGGTGGATGCTCTACTCAGGCCAGGGAGACTTTCCTTTCCCTGCCAGCTCAGGCACTGTTGGTCTGTGTCACAAACCAGATGAACTCCAGGCAGAGAGGCTTGGGAAAGAGGCCTGGGAGTTTGCTTTCCTGCTTCCCTGGGCTGCAGAGTGGTGGCTGAAGAAGTCACTTCTTGGGGCTTCTCTAGAGGCATTTCATGCTCACCAAGAGGATGTGCTCGGTGGCTTGCACAGCGTAGCCTTGGGACACATTCCTGTTCCATGGGAAAGCACTGCCTGGCAAAGGGAAGACGTTTTAAATCCTTGCTGTGAAAGAGAGAATAGATGGATTTTCCATAATCTGTGTAAATGTCCTCATTGTGTTGGGTGTAAGGCCCTTACTGTCCCCTTCCATTCTGGGAGCCTGAAAATGAAATCATTCAGCAGAAAATGATGGGAGAACTTAGGCCTCTTTTAAAATATCACCACATAACCTCCTTCCCTGGGATGCTCTTTCTCAGCATTAGGAAAAGATATCTGTCCCTGGCTTGGCTAGCTGATATTTTGGGTAAGAGTCAAGTAATCATATTCCCAAGCTTCTGTTTCTGCCTTTCCTATTTCTAGATAACCCTCTAAAGCCACATTAGCATAGAACATTGAGCTGTTCTATGCATTGCCTTCAAATATCAGTGTTTTATCCTGGGCTGACTTCCCAATTGGTTGTTTTTCAGTAACCTGTATCTCCCATCTTATTTTTTTCCCCTAATTATTAATTTAGCTCAGAAAATAGAGCACATTGTGGGTAATCTCAGCTGAGCTCTTCTAGAAGCTGATATGAGAGAAGCTGGTTCTCATTAAGTAGCAGAGGGAGAGCAGAGGACCACACACATTCATCTGACATCAGCAGCAATAATCTGGGTAGCACATGAAGAATTAGCAAAGTTCAAGGCATCTGAGCACAACAGGGATTTTTGCTTTCCACTTGAGATTTTGAGAAAGCAGTGATATACTGTGTAAGGTGATGATGATCTAGGTATTGCTTCAGCAAGCTCTTATCTTTAGTATTATGGTAAAATGATTTTCAATGGAAGTAGTCTTACATTGTAGCAAAGCAATAAAATTAGGAAGCCAGTTTTGGATCATTTTGGGTAATAATAATAATCTGTCCAGCCCTTATCAACTGCAGTAGTCAGGTAGAAATCCAGTTGCATATGTTTCCTAATGCACCTAGAATTATGTGGGAGCAGGAGGAAACACAGGAAAGTGAGGGGCTTAGATCTTGGGAAAGGTTTGTAGTGAAGCTGTTTTGGGGGTGGTTTTTTGTTTAAAAAACTTTTTTTTTTTTTTTTAAGAAAACCTTGCTGTTGTTCATATGCTGCATGTGCAGTGGGACATGCAGGTGGCAGCAGGCCACTGTAGGAACTCCTGCTTGCTGTAACAAGTCTTAGGTGACAAGGGGAAACTAAGGAATCTGTTAAAATATTTCTATCTGGCACTCTTCATGCAGCCACCTGAGGACCTGAATTCTTACCTCAGTACTGGAGTGCAAGTGCTGGCTCTGTGATCCCAAAAATGACCCCCATTAGAGCTGCCGACATAACCCTGGTGGCCTGGCACATTGTTGTGGTACGGGTATTGAGTGACAGATGAAGGGGGCAACAAACTTTATTCAGAGATTTACACTGTCACAATCCCATCCAGGGAACACTCCAGAAATTCATTATGATAATTTTGTTCTTGAAGTAGTAAACTCCAACAAATGCTGAAACATCTCCTGCAACTAAGACTCCAGACTCTTCCCCAAGGCCATGTAACTCTTAGTTACTTTACACTTGACTTAAATTACTCCAGTTAATACATCTTTGTCCTCTAACCTTTGCCAGAAAGGTCAAAATCATTTGCTAGCAAATGATAAACTCCTTTCCTACCCAAGGACTCTCAGGAGTATAATGATTTCTTCAACTTCCAAATATATTTCTGACTAGTCTGGGCAAACCTCGTAAAGAATTTTACCTTCTACCCCCTACTGTGCCCCATGTACTATCCACTTCCAAAGGGGCTGGTAACAAGCTGAAGAGGGTAAGGTCTGGCACTATTTAAAAATAAATAAGTAAATAAATGCAGCACAGTTAACTGATGAATTATGAGATGTATTTCCATCTCCTTCCCTTTAGATGTGCTACAGGCCCTGTCAAATTACACTGTGTGAAAGGCCAAGATGAGCAGGTTTCAGTCCTGCACCAGTGACAGGTTTCCATGCATAAACCCCACACCTTTGAAGTCCATTAACTTGTACTTCTGGGTTAGAAACCTTTTTGTCTTGGAGAGGGGTCTCCCTGCATTCCACATCAGCTGGGCTTTCTCTCTCAACCACAGGAAGGGTCCTCAGCACCAAAGCCAACTCAATTTCAGGTCATTTGTGAGGGTACAACGTGTTCTATGAGTCGCATTCAGGTTGACTAAAGTGTGTGGCTTCACGAATGAAAAGTCATGCAGGAGCAATGACAGAGCACAGCAGCAATGCTGGAGTGGGCAGCAGGTCAAGGGGGGAGAGGTGGGAGTCCTCCCCTGGCACTGGGCCCGTGGATGATGCAGAATTTGTTCCCCTCGTGTTCTCTCCTCTTGTAGCCCACAGAGGAGCCTGTCCATGATTTCAGAGGTCAGGGTTAAGATCTGGCACACTTGGATCACCTCTGGGTGTTGCACTGGCAGCTTCCCAGGGCAGTGTTCTGTGCAAGGATGAGGTTCAGCACCTGCCTACAGTCAGGACCATGAGGTGCCAACTTGGTTGGTTGTTGTTGGAAATCCTGTTGGTTGTTGTGTGTGGAAATACTGCTGCTCCCTGAGGTGTGAGCAGTGCGTGGCTCTGGCTGTAGGTCTGCTGGAGTAGTACAGTCTCGTGTATTGAATGTGTAATGTATTCATACACTGCATTGTGTCCTGTGTAGGACACATTTATTTTGTTTTATTTGTTTTCCAGCTCTTGCTGCAGTAACTTTCTGAAGTCATGAAAATTTTCCACACAAAGCAAGGAAGAAAATATATTTAATTTGGTTTCCTACAGAAGCTACACCCTTTTGGCACAGCTTTCATTTACAACTGCAGCGATAAGTAAGTAATTCATCTTTCAGGGCAAATCAATAGGAGAATCTTGTTTCATCTCCGTTTCCTTTCATTTTGTTTTTCTTTGCTACACCACTTTTCTCCCGCCTGTCTAATCCCTCTGATGGGAAGCTCAGCCCTGCCAAGAGCTGCCTTTGGGTAATTGAGTCACTCACTCTTTTTCCTGCAATCTCTGTCCAGCTTGAGAAAGGTTGGAGCGCTCAACTGCTGTTCTTGTGTGCTTAAATTTAGCTGAGTGTAGCAGTGTGTATGAACAGTTATGTGAAAAGCTCTGTCTTATTTCCTAAACTGCTCTGAGCTGGCGCATGGAGATCATCCTCTGGTAGCCCTGCTCTACAATCTCTGCTGTTTCCCCCATGGGATCTCTGCTCCTTTGCTGCATGGTGTCAGATGAATTGGGGAACAAATCCTGTCTATGAGATCTCTGCCTCCACTTTAGAGCCTCTGTGTATATGTGAGGATGAATAAGAAGGATTTTTTTTCTGTGTTCTAATATACATCAGAACACAGAGTAGCTTTCAGGGGGGCTGTGGTAGATTCTGGTGTTTTGAACTCTTCTGGTCAAGAAGTGTCCTTTCCTGAGTATTTCAGTGGGATTTTGCTAGGGATTTTTCCTTGTCCTTTTTTTCTATGTTGTTTTCATCCAAAAATTGAAAACTTTAATTTGGATATGCTGGCAGAGCAGAAGGGAGCATCTCTGAGACACCAGTGGGGCATCTCTCTGCCTTCAGTCTCTCGTCTGAGCAAGTGTCCATGTCCAAACCGCACATCCTGTGGTAAATTGTTATATGGAGCTCTCTAAATACTCTGCAGTGGCCAACAGATGGGAACTATTACCTGTGTACTACCTAAAATATGTAGCTTGGTCATGAAGGAGAATGGTGACATGAAGTATGGGACTGCAAAGCCACCAGGATGGCAGCGTGAGCCAGAAGAGTTGTGAACAAAATTTCAAGTGATCTGTTCAAGATGTTCTGCTTCTGCTTAAAATTTCTTAGGGGTTTAAAGTAATCATGTCAGTCTTTTCCTAATGGAATCCAGTTGTGGAACCAGCTATAAACAGGGTTTCCCTGGCATTTCCTTGTGTTTGTGTTCTCCTGTGCATCATTCAAATGAACTTTTGAACTAATGATCAGATCTGCTGCTTCTTCCCTTTTGTGGGAACCACATATGGTGGGCAACCAAAAGAATGGATTTCCCTTTCAGTTTAAATTAACAGCTGTTTTAATGAAGTAACTGAGGTGCAGTCAAGCCTGCCACTTGTCAGCCTCATGTCATTTCAGTTGCTGCTGCTGTGTAGCATAGGTATAAAAGTTATCACTGTGAGCTTTCATATGGAGAAACTGTCCAGTGCAGAGAGCATCTCTATATCAGTCACATCAGCACTGATAATTGTTTATTAATTGGTTCTTTATTAATTGTTCAGCTTTTCACTCAGTGCAGGCAGCACTATAAGTATCTACTGAGCCTTTTATCCACAGGTTTGGAGTGCGCTGTACTGAATACAAAGGGACACCTATGTAGTAAAATATGGGTGTGTTTTAGTAGTCTGTTGTAATAAAAGGAGAAAAAAACCCCCAAAACAACAACAAAAAAACCAGGCAGAATTAGTCATAGTCCAGCACAGAACAGGGTGTAGACTTGGCTTATCACTGCACAGAATTCAAATATTCTGTATGTGCAATTTTTGCTAGGAAAAATGGATGCATTGTTCGCTATTTTTAACTCATGGATGTGTGTCAAATTGTGAAGGAAACAGTCGAACCCCATGCTGAACCTAAGAGCATAACCAAGAGGGGATAAACAACCTCTCACTTTTGAAGCTGCATGTTGCTGGGACTAGCAAAAATCAAAAGATATTGTGCTGCTTCTACTAATTGCTGCTTCAGCTTGTCCAGCCTCTGGGTGAAGTCCCCACAGGCACCTTCTGAGGGGCACCTGAATTTGCCTTATGGACATCTAGGCAAAGCCAGGAACCTTTAAACCCTTCTAAGACAATGTCTGTGAGGAAAGGGAGGTGACACTGAGTGTGGTGCACGGTAAGGGGCTGGTGGGACCTTTTAAGTGGTCTTTGGGCTTTGAGCACTGGCAATGCAGCTTTTATTGTGCTGCACTTCAGAGCTTTCCCCCACAACTCTGAGCCTTAACAATAGTTTTAAAACACTCTCCCAGGGATTATTATATAAATGCAAGGCCTCTAGGAAAAAAATCCAGGCGTGAAACTTGAGATAAAGTGTTGACAACGGGCACTGCTGTTCTTTGTGGGAATACCTGTCACCCGGTGTGGAGGTCTTGCATTGTCACTGTTTCCTGTTTGAGACCAATTACTGCTGGGCAGGGAAGAAAGAATATGCAAGAAATCTGTCTAATAACCACTTCTGAGGTGCTTTTGTAGTGACTTTTTGTAGCTAGCAGTCTGCTAAACTGTTTACCTCCTAGAGAGCGTTGCTGCTGAAAGGTCCAACATAGTTTTAGCTGTAGCTCTTTGCAAATTCCCCTCAAAAAGACCATTCTCTTCTCATTGTCACCCCTTTTGTTACCTCCATCTTGCTCATTTTTACGGACATAACCTGAATTTTTATTGGAGCAAGTGAGGTCAAATCCAACCTTACCATCTCTGCTGTGATTTGGGAACTGCTTTTGTGTTCAGGGAGCCATTGTTCTCCAGCCTCCGCTTGGAGAGTTCTCACAAGGATGAGGCTATCTCATAAAATTAAAATCCATGCAGTCAATTACTGGGATTTTTTTTTTTTGGTTAGTAATTAACTATTTTGACTGACATTCTGTCCAGGTTTTTGGGGAAGGATTTTGCTCTAAGGAAATCAGTCTACACATTTAATAGCTTGGCATTGAGAAAACCTTGAAATATTAAAAGGATTTTTTAATATAGGCTGTAGCATGGCTCGAGGCATCAGAGGTTTTAAAAAAAGTGTAATGTTTGGTTTTGTGGTCAGGAACTGAGAAGTACTCGGCCCATATACATGAAGCTCTCCCAAAATCTGTATACAATTAGGAATACCAGCTCTTTTGCAATCTGACCTTCAGTCCTTTGGTTTAGACTTTAATATCATTTTCCTTAGGCTGAAAGGGCCACTACAGAAATCTCTTTTGCTGTCAAATACATCCTTTGCTGGACTCAGTTGCCAGCAGCAGTGACAGGAACTCTTGTTCATTGTCTGTTTCTGCACAGTAAAGTATATCCTTGTAAAAAATCTTATAAAACCTGGGCTTTTTCTACTGTGCCAAATCCCACACAGCTGAGGCCATATTGGATTAAAGTAAATGCCAGGTCCAGACTGCAAGACCTCTCAGAGGGCTGTCCTGGCAGCCTGACTCCAGTACCCATCCTCACTTGGTTTTGTAGAAGGGAAAGGCACCAGGAGTGGGTTACTGTGATTGCACTGGAATTTTCTGCTCTTTCCTGACAGCTGCCATTTCCTCTTCCTTAACAACTGTATAACTACAGGTTGTACAAGAGTAATACTGAACCCATCACATTTGGGAAATGCAAATAGGGGGTGATGCAATACTCCCCACCACATACACAAAATTCAAACTGTCTAATATATACCACCCTCTTCTTAAAAATCCCTAATGGTTTGTACCAGGAAAATTCGCCTCAATTTTAAAATTCTAACCATGAGCTTTTTAAGTGCTAAGTGATTCCAGAACCAAAACCCCAAAACCCCCAAGCCATTAAGGGAAATCTTGACATACATATTTGTCAAAAAGCAACCTAAAATTTTGACAGTGGTGGCAGAGAGAAATGTTGCAAAGTGCTGTTGTGGGGTCAGGTCATTTTTTAATGAAGATATGTTTTGTAGTCAACTTCCATTAAGGTGCTCTCCAGATCTAACAGTTAAACTGTTGCTTCTAATCACTCTTACTGTGATTAGAAACCAGTCACATTCACTGTCCAGCCATACTTGAATTGTTTTTTCTTTCACTGTTTTGAAAAGGATGTGTAAGAGTTACCATTGAGATGTGGCACATGCCCGTTAAGGAGCAGAGAGTGAACAGAACTCACCTAAAATAGGTGTTATAAGAAAAAGATCAATTTATTTAAGAAACGTTTCTGAAAGTTACAGAAAATTTAGAAAATGGAATATAAAGGAGATAATAATCTGACACTGACTCAGTGTTTATCCTAAGAGAATTAAGTTTTTTAAGGTGTGTCAGTGTGGGCAATGGGAGTAGAATCACCTGCTCCTTCTTTAAAATGTTCAGGGTTATTGATGTTGGGGTTTTTTATTTTATTTTGGGTTTTTTAAAGACAGCATGTGATGTTGGTGCTTTTGCAGTGGTGAATAATTGAAATCAGCCCCCAAAATGAGTCTGGTTTTTAGATGCCCATCCCCTTTGTCTTGTATAAAGAGTGAGGACAGCTTTAAACATTCCGTGAATGGCTGGGCTGGGATTGCTGGAGTGTAGAAAGGACGCTCTCAAAAACTTTATTTGGGTATAAGGCTCAAGGAAGGAGCATCAGTCTCTAACAGAAAACTCATCATCCAAAGTCTGGGTGAGATGCTTTAACATATCAGACCTACTTCACAATGCAGAGAACAGTTAGCCCAAGCAATCAAAGCATCAGTGCTTTAAACATTCCCAGTTTTCTGCAAAGAATTGAGACATCAAATCAAAGAAATATGCTGTGTTCAGTCTATGAATGCTGATTTTCTTCTAAGATGCAATTACCTGCAGGTGGCTTTCAGTGCCTCCTTGTTTGCCAGCTTGAATCTCAGCAGAAATACATGCCTTGAGCTGGATGGGTACTTCAGCTGGGGAAGGAAATCACATCTTTTCAGCTGGGGATTTTTAGAGACATCAGGGCTGCAGGTGGACATCACCTTACTGGAACTTGGGCAAGCAGCTGAGTGCAGATTTCTGATGGGTGCTCAGGGGCCCATGGTGGCTGCACATGGCTACTGAAGATTTAGCCTTTATATTTATAAAAGACATATAATGCAGGTATATATAATATAAATATACACAAGATATTTGTTTGCACTATAGAGTATACACATAAAAGACAGCACGTTGTCATTCTCCAGGGAGAACTGATTTCCTTAAACAATGTAGAAACACTTTAGGTTATTTTTAAACAAAAGAAAGAAAGTTTTCCTGAGCAGTTCCAGCATGCCAACCCACAGCAAGAGTACACTCAGTGCTGAGGAAGGTGTGTATTGAAAAGACTGAATGACTGAGTGTCAGCATCAAAGGAAAACAGTGGCTGACACTGAGTGAGGGGGAGATGGGGCTGTCACATCAAGGGGGAAATCAGTGCATGGAAACAAAAATGAAGTAACATTTTACCATCTAGTTGGATAACTTATAATGATGTTCAGCTTTTGGGCACAGTGCCTTAGGCAGACTGCTGATATGCGAGGAGCCCCAGCAAAGATCTGCCAAGTCATATGTATTTTTAGGTGTTCACACAGATTTCAGTGGGTGCAGGGAGAAAGGAGAGGTGGAAAAAAGAGATTCCAGTACAAGGTCCTAGTGCTCTGACACCATGATCTCTGGGAAATTATGCCCCTTAGAGAGAAACAGGACCCAGGAAATACAGATGGTTCCTTGACAGGACAACCACAATTGCATCTGTACTCAGTCACTGCTCTTGTATAAAATGATTGCTGACAAAAAGTGAGAGACTTAAAACAAAATCTGAATTCTAGAGATTTTCTTCCTCTTGTTAGTTTGCTTCTCAAGGACCCAATTATCTGGCTCATGGAAACAGATACTTACACATTCACCACTATCAGTTGGTGTTTGTGCAGGTGCTAAACCCCCTTCTCCTGAAGTGATTTTCACCTTCTGGAAAGGCGACTGTTTTATGACCTCTCCAAAGGAGAGCTCTGCCAGCCTGGTGCTTTTATTTTCTTTATTTAACAGCTACATGTGTACCTGCAGGAAAGCCAGCTCACGACTTATTAGCCAAACACTGGAATGGTTCCCCTCTATGCCCCAACGTTGCTCCACTCTGGTCATTCCTTTTAATTGTACAGGAGGACGGAGGCAGGGAGAAGAGGCTGCTGGAAGGGCAGGGGCAGCCTGGGCAGCAGCTCCCCTTACAGTATTTCTGTTGTATAAAAGAATTTCATGCCTTAGGTTGGGCTCTAAAATAGATACGGGTCTGCTGTGAAACAGAAGTCTGGATTTAGGTTGGAATTAATTTCCTAAATTTCGGAAGAATTCACAGTATTATGGCTGGTTATTTCTCTTATTCTTGCAGGCTTTGGAGGGAGGTGAAAGCCCTGCAGCTCAGTGGTGCAGCTTTTGCTGCCTGGGTACCTCCCTGTGCCTTCAGGCTGAACAGGAGCTGGCAGCTCCAGTTTCCTCCATCCATCCAAGGAATACTGGTTCACTTTTGGGAAGGTTCACTGCAAAATTTATAAACCTTTAAAACAAACTGGACCTATTCAAACTCCTAATTTAGAATACCTGCATATTCCATGTGGGTCCTAAACTGGAAAAAAGCACCGTGTGGGCTTGATTGCTCTCATCCTTGCACTGTTTGTGGAATTTTTTTGTATCAGTTTTTTTGGTTTTGTTTCCCTGTGTGGTTTTTTTCCAAATTTTAAAAACTGTCATTGTGTCCAAAAGTCCTACCTCTAAAGAGTGTTCAGGTTTTGTAGGCTAACAGGTTACTTTAGTCAATGATGCCTATATGACTGTGATGTTAATTAAATAACATATTTTGAAACAATAGTGAAATTATTCAAGAAATAATGTTACCCACCTGAGATATTTGTACTTGAAAGGTATCACTACAGATAGGAGAAAAAGTGTGAATCAGGTTCTTAGGCTGATGTTTTCATACTGTTGTCCTTGGATGTCAGAAGTAAATGCATGTGAGCACTGAGCTGTATAAAACTGAGCTATATTTTTTTCACTTGAATCTATATTTCACTTCCAATTAATTTTCTCTGTGTGCTTATTTTGGCTGACCTCTTCTTACTTGCATTAAAACCTCATGAGTAATTTCCATTTCTGAGGACCTTTGCTCATGTACCTCTTGCTGTGGTCCTGCCAGGGTGAATGCACTCACCAGGCTCCAGGCAGAAGCAGTGCCCTGGCCAGGAGCTTCTAAATGAAAGAGAGGAGCTGCTGATGAAATAATGAAGTTGCTCAGCAGAAAACACTCATTTGTCTCAGTGTTGACTGAAGTGCAAGTTGAATTTGGTATTAAAGATCACCATCCTGATGATGCATGAAATAGGGGAGGGATAAGATGTGTTGTTTCTTCTAATTTTTCCCTTTGAAGTATTTGCATGCATAAAAATGATCATTTTGGAAAAAAAGCATGTTTGAAAGCCAGAATGTACTAATGTGGTGCTTTTCAAACCAAATTACTTGGTGTGCTTTTGCAAAACATTGATGAAGAGTCTCTGACGTGAGAGAGAATGCAATGGTTTTGAAAGAGTCTGTTTCCTTTTTATCCAACAGAAATATTCTGGGTTGATTCCCTGCTGTTGGCTCCTTGTGAAGTGGCAGTTCAGGCTGAGAGAACCTTTATTCCCGTGGTGCTGGAGCCTTTGGTCAGTGCAGGTGGGGAATGATTGTCCAAATTGGCTCCTTCAGCTCCTGGGCATCCTCCTACACGTGCCCTCAGCTCAGAGACATGCCCAGGTCAGAGTGGCTCGTGGAACCCCCCGACTTCCCCTGGTGCCAGGCAGCTGCTCTCTGCAGCTCCTCCTGTTTTATATCCAGACCCATGCAACAGCAGGCTGGTGTCACATTTACAATGTTTGAATCGTTTCCACATAAACACTTCAAGAGCCTGTGAAATAAAATTGTTGTGCATGTGTTCTGAACAAACAAAAAAAAGAGATGTGCTGAACAAAAAAAGGGCGAGTTGGCCAGTGGGATGGCTGGGCATCAGCCAGCGGGGTAAGTGATTGCATTGGGCACCTCTTGTTTGGTATATTTTTTTATCATTATTATTGGTTTTCCTTTTTTTTTCTGACCTATTAAACTAGAAAACTATTTCACCTTTTTCCCAATTCTCTCCCCATCCTGTGGTGGGGAGTAAAGGACTCTGTGGTGTTTGGCTGCTGCCAGGGTAAATCACAACACTAATTAGTGCCATTGCTGAAAAGGCTCCTTCTTAACAACCCTAAAAGTGGTGTGGGACAAAATGCAGAACAGAAAGTTTCTTTTGGAGAAAAGATCAAGAAGTGAATTTTTAAAATGAAACGCATTATTTTTTCTTCTGTTTTTTCCATTTTTCATATGATTTCACAGCCTGCTAATACCAGCAAAGTGGGCTGTTACATGTCAAATCACGCCAGCATTTCCAATCATCTCCTCTGCTGTAATCCCAATAGTGTATTTTGGTTTTATTTACTTTAAACCTTGTAGGCAGATGAACATTACTTTTTCTTTTCAGCTCAGAAGAGCTGTTGTACATTACCAAGAAATATTTTATTCTGTAATTAATGCTGTTATTAGAAAGCAATGCTGTTCCTGCTGTGTCATACAGTCAGGTCAAACAAGAAACATGAACAATTAAATAAAAAACTGTTTCAAATTACCCCAGTATTAATCTGGGGGGTTGTTTTTGCTGTTTTTATTTCAATGTCTTCTCCTTTACAGGGATATTTTGAAAATTAACTGGGTTTTAATTCCAACTAGAAAGACACGGTTTGGACTGAAATAAAATCTGGAAAAACATGTCAGGAAAAGCCTAAACCTCAGGCTCTGTCCGCAATCATAAAACTTTTTGCTGCAGTTTCTAATCAGGTGAGACTCCAACTAAAATTGGTAGAAATCCTGCCTATGGAATTTTGCCTTGAGAGTGAGCTGTGAACCAAAAAATGAAGAAAAAAATATCAAGGAATCAAAGCCAGAAAAAGAAAAAAAAAAGAAAAAAAAAGAAAAAAAGAGAAAATATTAATGATGGAGTACAACTCATGACTTAAAAGAGGCAATACAATATTGAATGAAATAAAAACTTTAATAGCATTAAAGCTTAATAGCATGATTAGATGTTGAATTTCTGATGTTTTAGGGCATTAAGAAAGTAACACTGTGGCAATTAAGAGTTCAACCCACAAGGATATGTCTTTTAAAGATACTTTCAAGGACGAGCTGTTGAGTTTCCACATTCTGGTGTCCTTTTAGAAAGAATTTCATGATCAGGTGGAAGGGTTTTGGGAACTGATGCTAGCTCAGGTGTATTGCACCATGAATTGCAATCAGTGGTAATTAGATGCTTAGGATATTTATCTAATATTACATCATGCAACCCAGTATTCTCCTCTGTGCAAAAATACCCACTGTTCATTGAACAAGGAGTTCTTTGTGTCTCTTGAATCTTCTAAAGAAAATTGTTTCTGGAATGCTTTGAAATCTATCCATCATGGAGAGATGAGCTTCATGTCCAACTACTTGTTTCAACTGCAGCTATCAAAAAAGAGTTAAAACCCTCTTACCTGCTCTGGGACAGAAATGCTCCTCTAGAGTAGCTAATTCAATCAAATATCAACAGACAAATGGCCTCATGACTCAAAGGGATCTATGGAGACATCAGCGTGGAAATTGCAGGATTTTATCAGTGATAAAAGTCTTCCCAGTGTACAATTCAGTGTTCCCTCTGGGAGTCTGGGAGGAGTTTAGGACACGTGGAGTTAAACTTTCTGAATTTCCCTTGCCTCCTTTACTCACAGCAAGGCTCAGGTTTCTCTCTCTAAGGTAGGGCTGCCCCAAAATTCCACGAGGTGACTTGTGATAAAAGAAGTCCAGTGAACTCCATTTTCAAAACCACTGGAGGAAATTGGTCAATGCAGGCTGCGTCCCAAATAATTGTTTGTCTAATTAAAGTTTGAATTAAGGAAACCATAAGTAAAGATAAGTTATTAAAAAACAAGGAGGATAAAGGAAAAGGCAAAATATGCATCTGCAAAAGCTATTCCACTTGTGTGCATAAATCAGGAGACTGTGTGCTCAACTGGAGAATTAGTCTGAGTTGCCTGATGTTATGCATTTAAATTAAGCAGGAGTCTAATAGCTTTTTTTAAATCTGGCCCTAAGTGTGTTTGGGTTGTTTTTTTTTTTTCTCTCTCAGGGAAGAGATCACCTAATCAAAACAGTGCTTTGGAAGGAAGAGCAATTCAATACTGAACATGGGTGAGGAGCTCTAACTACTGATAAAGACTGCACTGCTCAGGGAAGAATTGTTGCTGTTGGTAAAAGCCTGAAGAGGCTCTTTGCAGCCAAGTTGGGAGCAGCAAGGAACAATTCCACGGTGCTAAAGGAATCCGTGGTGTTTCTGTCCTGGGGGCAGGTGCTGATGGAAGAGCTGCTCTCAGGTTTTGTCCTCTCTGCCTTCCCTTGTGCTGCTGCAGAGCTGTGCCTAGGTTTTGTTCCAGGTAAGCCCCTGGCTGTCAGCTCAGCGGTGCTCAGGCACAGGATTTCCTCCCGTTGTTTTAAATACATATTATAAAGCTGTTTTCCAGAAATATTAAGAGAAATACTATATGTATAATGTTAAAATAATTTTGCTTTTATTTCTTCTATTAACAAAAATTAAACATAGTAGTAGCTAATATAGTTATAAGTAAAATGTCTGTCTATTCAAGATAACACCCAGTAAATATGTAATAAAGGCCCTACTATTAATATACTATCAACATTACCATCCAAAGTAAGTATAGACCAAAACCCAAAGTAAAAGTAACAATAAAACCACAACCAAAAAACACACGTACTCCAAAAATGCAAACCCAAAAAGTAACTATACAAAACAGTTCCTAAAAATATATAAATATACATAGTAGTCTATAAATATGCAACAAGCTGATATAATTAAAAAAGTATTTTAAAAGTACCTCCAAAAATCCAAAATGTACTCTTAGCTGAATGCCAAGCACGCAGCCGTTTTAACCCTTTACTTTAGTTCTATCTCCTATTGTCTTTTTATTAAACTTTTTAAATCTTACCAAGAAAATAAACTTCGTTTTTCACACCATTAAAGCCTCCCCGCCACACGAGGCTCCGCACGGGGTTCTATAGAATTCCTCGCCTTTGATCTTTTGAACCGCGCTCTGAAACAGGCGGCGGAAATTTCCTAGAAAGTTTTGACCTAATTTCTCGCTCTCTGAAAAGGACGGCTGGTGTTCCATCAGGTGCCCCGAGGCAGGGCAAGGCCAGGAACCTTTTCCCCATCCCTGGAGCGGGGATGCCGCGCTCCGAGCGCGGCGCTGCGGCTCCGGCGCTCGGCTCTCTCATCCCCCCCGCCTTTCCAACCCCGTTCATCTGCCTGCAACACATCATTTTGCCTCTTCAACAAAGCATCTTTCTCTAAACCTGGGGTTTCTGTGTGAGCTGGACACGACAGCGCATGGGCAAAGTATTTTTGGTACAAAGCACCCGAGCCTTTCGCCAGCAATTGTTGTACTCTACAGATCCCTGAAAATCAGAGGGAAACACTGCGCTTGTCCTGCAGAGATCAGTTGCTAGCGGGGACTTTAAAAGTCAGTTCAGTCTAATTGCTGCGTTTTTGAGCTTTACAGAACAGCTAATTTCACTTGACTATTGAGAGGTGAGGTAAGGGTTTTTAGGTCTGCAATTAGGAGACCTGAAGGTGCCTGCACTGCCTCTGGGAAGGATGTGGCTAAAAGCAAGTCTGAAATTCTAACTGTATTCTCTTTGCTCACCCTTTTCTGGTCCTACAATTTACTGTCTGTGTCTGCTGCAGGTGGAGATGCGCTGGCAGCTGGAGAGGCAGAGGATAAAGGGGAGGCAGAGGTGCGGAGCCCGTGCTGTCTGCATGTTTGTGGTGGAGATGCAGAGAAGCAGGAATCTAAAAGGAAGAGCTGGCCTGGGCGTTTTGGGTGGTGGCTGAAGTGCTGGGCCATGAGGGGATGCAGCAGACCTGGGGTGGGAGGCAGTCCTGGGAGTCAGAACAACTCTCTTAGAGGCCATGGGTGCTCTAGAAAGGGATGCAATGTGTCCAGATGTTCCTGGCTGGTATTCCTGGCTCTGAGCAAATCAGCTCCTGAGAAATCTCCTGTGGCTTTGCCTGCTCTTTATGTCCTGGGCTGAACTAACCTACAGCACAACTGCATTGCCTAGAGCCCAGAGCACCAGCTGGTAAATCAAACCATTATTTCAACTTCCCTTTATTACTTTTCCCCTTTATTCCTGCAATCTTTCCCAATGCAGAGCTGGGAATCTGTGGCCAGGTAAACAGAGCCCTCTACACCTCTCTGCTGTGGAATGATCTCTTGGAGCCTGGATGTGTGATCACCACCTTCAGCCTTTCTCAGTCTCCTGTGTGGCTACACCCATTTATACCCTCTTAGCAGCTTTATATCCTTTATATGAGGAATTCAAGGCCTGCAAATCTCGCATCATTTGTAGTCCTGTCTAATTTCTGATCTTTACAGCCGCTGCTCTAGAAATTAAAAGATTAATCAAATGCCAGAAGATTACTAGAGCTTCAAACCAGTCAGGATCTGACTGAGAAAACATGTTAATCACTTCTCACTTAACCTGAGCACATACTGCACCCTGTAATTCTCCTCCTGCTCTTGTCACTGGTGTTCTGTATAATGAGCACCTCTGGCTGACAGATGCAGAAGAAATTATAGTGCTTTTTGCCTTCTTTTTTACTAGATATGTCTGTGTTGGTGCTCTAGATACTCTTCAGACGTCCTACTCACACCTATATACAGAAAAGGCAAGATCTCCACACCGAAATTCACACATAGAAATATGGTTGCAGAGAATTATAGAACTATCTGTAGGGTTTACAAAATACTGTAGGAGAGTGGTAACCCAAAGAGTAAGGATAAGCTACACTATTCAACAACTCATTTCTCATATTTTAGTAATTTGAACATAAAGCTGTTTCAGCAGTAAGCAAAATTTGTTTCAAGTATTTCACTATAAATGCATTTACTTTAACAGAAAAAAATGTAAAGATCCTTGACCTTTATTGCCATTTTGAGCATGTGAATAAAAAAGCAGCACTTTTCAAACACTTGAGTTTTTCATCAGCACAAAGTGAATTAGTCTTGCTGCAGTTGATAGGATTCCTGCAAAACTGCCCCAGTATGGAGCTGAACTTAGACAAATCCTGATATGCCCTTTGGGCAGCAGAGCCACACCAGGGAGTGACAAAGAAACAGAAATTTGAGGGGGATTTTTGTTCTTCAGGAACTTGTGCATGTCCCGCACAACCACAGACCAGTCCATGCACAGTACCTGACACTGATATCTGACTGTATCCCAATGTACACTCAATGTACAGATAAATTTTCTCTTCTAAATTTTCTCTTTCTCTCTTCTAAATGTTATCAAAAGACACCAATGGCAGGAGGGAAAAGAAGAAAAGATAGTATATTTTGCTGTTGTTTACATCAAGTTAACTACTGATACAAGCCGTACTGGTTTTAATATCCTTTTTCTACTTTTAAATTTATAGAATGACTCCATTCCCCAGCACATCTTAATTTGGTTTGGAAAGAGAGAAGTTCCTTTCACACAGCTCACACATATCTCAGGCGAGTTCAATGGGCTTCATTTTCTTCTTTACTTTTTGAGTGTTTTTTTAATGGGAGTTGTTCCCTCTTGTGGTCCTTTAGGACTATGGATATTTCACTGTTGGAGGCCAGAGGAGTGTCTATAATTGTGGCTGCAGCTCCTGTAAGACCTGCAGGTTTATACTGTGTGGTGGCTGGACTTGGGAAAATACCCATTTTGTGATGGGATTGTGCCTAACACCTCTGGATACAATGGTGCTGCCCCAAACTCTCAAAAATACTTGGGCTGATCATTATTATAAATACATAACAGGGATTTCTGTGATTTTGTTATCCAAGTATCTGCAAGGAGAAGCATTAGAAGGTAGGAGACAGGAAAGTGACAAACAAAAAACCATTTTATTATAATAAATATAGTTTCTCATGCTGCTTCTTTCTCCTGCAAGAAGAGCAGAACTGTGCATGCATAAATCACAGCCTTGTAAGTATGAAGTAAGAGTATGAAGAAAACCCAAGATCAGACCTTTTCCACATGGAAAAGAGTCTGTAGGATGGGAAGAATATTCATTGACTTACAGGAAACAATAAATTGTCCCAAAGAAAATATAGGAACCAATTGATTTTATGTGCCACCCTTTGCAATCTACAAATACCCCCGTGGCAAACTCAAAAGATCTCAGTTTATTTGTGACTGGGAAATGGAGACCAAAAGCAGCCTCATATATAAATACAATGGATTTCACAGCCCCAGGATTTATTGTGTCTCCTTCAGCAATGGGGGTTACACACTGAAACAAAGCTGAGCCATAATGGGAAAACTGTCCTACTTGGGATTTATGAATTTATAAAGGATATAGCCAGTTTTGTTGTGTGATTCAGCAGTAAATCACTGCCTGTGGGTGCCAGAGCTTGCCTCAGGTAGGAAGGTGCTTGTGGAAGGACATAGCACAGTTCCCAAGCAGCTACTGGGCACCAAAATGGGAATAAAGAGAAGAAGGGTGAGCAGAGAATCTGCCCCAAATCCAAAGTGCTCAGTGAAGCACAGCAGTAGCCAGCACAGGAAAGATAAAAGTTCACAGCCAATACTGGGGGAATTTTTAAAATTAGGAAATGTATTCTGTCAGGCTTGTATTTAACTTCATTTGCCTCACCCTTTCCCCACGTTTTGCTCACTGTCTGCCTGTGAGTAGATTTGGACAGGTCACAGTTACATGCAGGTTTTATTTACCTGCAAATTTAAGCTTCCATTGTTTTATCTCTGCATTATGTGACATACAGCGTTTAAAGATGTGCTGCAGCACCTGCGAAAGGCTTTCCTTTTCATAATTGCAGCTGATCTATTCAATGTTATAAGGGGAGTGGAGAGAGAGGTTTCCATCCCTGGTCTGTCTGTGGCAGGAAGGTTCTGCTCTCATCCTTGCAGAGGATGTGCATGTTGAGAGACAAGTTTCTAAACAGCAGGCACAGCAGTGCTGTGTTGAGGCTCAGATGGGATCACACTGTGTATCAGACTTCAAGTGGGGCATAATCAGGCATTTCAGACTGCTCCTCATGCTTCTGGAGGATTGGCCTGATTTTCAAATGTACCAGGCAATCAACTGCCCTTTACTGATTTCAGTGGGAACTAGTCAGCCCTCAATGCATCAGAAAAATTGGGCTGGTTACCTAGAAACCTCCACATGGTTTTCAAATCTATATTCTGGGGTTGTTTTGTTTTGGTGGTTTTTTAAATTGCTGGAACTAGTCTCTGTTTTCCTCTGCTGCATATGCTCTTCATATGCTTTTGCTTACTCTGCAAATAGTGGATTTTTGGGACACTCAGCCCTGGAAGTCCAGTTGATTAACACATTTTGTCTTTTCTAGATCTGCCTTGGAGAAGAGGAGTTAAGGAGCTTGATTTTGGTAATGAAAAGATGGCTTGCCCTCTCCTCGGTTTCTCCAAATTTTCCAATAATTTTGCTGAATTTGGAGTCTTGCTTTAGGTCTCAGCTGAGAGACCCTCTGTCACTGACATGATTTATGATCACTGATGTCCACAGGTGACAATTCCTTCTCCCCTTTTGGTGCAATAGGTCCTCTAAGTGTTGTGATTCAGCCAAATGTCTGCTCTCCCCTCTCATCCCAGGCAAAATGACTTGCAGGAAGAAAGAGGAGAGGGGGCAGAAACAATGATCTGTGGGCAAAAGCAGAGTTTTAGCAGAGGAAGGAAAAGTCTTAGCTCTGATAGTCACCATCCCACAGGTGAAGAGGTTCTATCCCTGTTGCCTCCTTCTCCATAAGAGCAAGACAAAAGGGTGCAAATTTTGCAGCAAAGAAAATGCAAGATGGATATTAGGGATGTTTCTTGCGTGTTGGGGGTTGAGAAAGTGCAAAGTGCTGGAGGAAGGTGGTGCAAGTTTTGGAGGAGTAGTTAAACAAGCAGATTTGGGAACCATAGGGTGTTGTTTGAGTCATTACAGACTGAGGAAAGTTCCATCCAGGGAACTGCAGATGCAGGAGATCCATAGAGGGCTGCAACTCCCGTGAGTGGGCATGTCCGTGGTCCTGAGTGGATCAGAGGCTGAGAAATGCAGCTCTGGAATCAGGTCCCTAGAGGAAGAATGACAAAACAGGACGACCCTTCCCTTACTGGTGTGGCTGGAGCTGTGATGACTGCCACAGCTGGGTGCTGGTTTCCTTCCAGCTGACACTGGGAGTGTCCTGCTTCTTTGACTGGTGTGTCAGATAATTCACAGGCTGGAAGGACAGGGAGCATCCAGGGATGCTTCTCCTGCCTCTGCAATGAGCAGTCTTTGCCTAATCTCACGAGTTCTTTCCCAGTTCTCAGCACAGAAGTACCATCCATCAAGGCAGCAGAGTACCACTGAAACTTTGGAAAACAGCTGGAGTTTACAGGCATTTTCAAACCAAAGATCCAAATAGAGCCCTTATTCCCACATCAGCTCTGTACATGTTTTTGTAATCAAAACAGTGGAACAGGCTCACAAACAGCCCTTCCTAGGGGCTTTGGTGGGGGTCAGAGGTCCTGTCCCTCTTTCCCAGTCTTACAGCTCTCCACACCTTTCACCAGAGCCAGGGGTGAAGAGTGGTTTTTTGGATAAAACTCCCTATTCCTTTAGCAGCTTCCCATGCTGCTAGGCAGCAGCATGGGGTATGCCCAGGAGCAGAGCACAAACCGGATCTCTCCCATGTCCCCAGGGCACCTCAGCTGCTTCCAAATCTCTGTGCAGAGCCCTGAGCAGAGGTTTGTGAAGCCACCGTGACAGTAATGCTATGAAAGATGCTGCTGATATCAGAGTGAGACAGGAAACATGTAAGGAATTAGAAACAGATGCATCTAAAAGAAGCAAGACAACAGGATATATTACAATATCAAAATGTGCTTGACAGGTGGAATTTATATATCACATAGTGAAAGAAGCTGTTTGGTGAGTGATACATTTCATATTAAAATATATAAATCATTCACTTGGAGAATTTACTCTGTGGGCAAGTAGCTTAGCTACTGCATCTGACATGCTGCCTGTTAAAACAGATATATTCACTTATGAATCTGATAATCATTACCTACTTTCTGTATTTATTCCATGGTAAAATTCAGAGTTAGATGCATCAGTCACAGCATCTGACAAAACTCTGTGTCTGTTACTGGCTTGATTGTGTTATTCCAGTGTTGCAGGATAGTTAATAATCCCTAGTTAATCAGAGTATCTATTGATTAATATATATTCCCATTAGGGTAAATATAAATCATAATAAATTAGATAATATAACCATAATAAACCTGCTGTATCCAGTATGTAACACACTAAATCAAAATTAGCAATTACTAATTGAAATTATATCCCCTAGTATAGCATTATATAAATCAAAGGCATTTCTCTAAAATCCATGCATCATTCAGAAGATTAATCCTCTGGCAACTGTAAATGTTTTTCTACTCCATTCATTTGGCTAAGCTGGATAATGGTAATAGCCTTGAGGTTAAGTACACAACACCGTGTTTGAGCTGAGGGCATGGTTGTTGCCACGGGGTCCCTCTTGCCCATCCCACTGCATCCCCCACTGTCCCTGGGCATGCTCGGGGCACTGCACCCACCACCAGCTCACAGAGCTGAGGGGAGATTGTCTCTGCAGCATGCTTGGAAGGCTGCTACCCTGTGCACTTGGACACAAAACTCTGGGGCACAAAAAGGAAGTGCTTATCTGGAAGAAACATCACAGAGTTGGGTGATCCCAAACCCACTGGGGTTCTCCTCTTCCTTCCTTCCTGCTTGGAACTTGAAAAGCTTGAGAAGGGTGTTTTGAATTTCCCTCTCCAGTATCCCAGGGAGTGGATGGGAACACCATGAGGAGCTGCTCTCCCATGGGAGGGCAGGGCAGTGACTGAACAACTTTGCATTGACCCAGCAGCCTGGCATGGACAGGCCTGAGCGAGGGGATGCTGCCGGGTCCCTGGAGAGCATCTGGAGAGAAACACCCTTTATGAGTGACTTTGGAGTGCATTTCTGTAGGGATCACCCCTGCCCTGTCAACAAGGGCCTGGAGAGCTCCACTTTGGAGCCCATGCAGTGGGGGGAAACACTGATGGCTCTGGGGTGAGCAAAAGGTGAGGAGAAGCAGGTGAGACAGCCTGAACTCCCTTCACTTGCAGCAGCCCCACAAAATGTCCTCACCACGCTCAGAAACCCAATTGGAGGTTACACAAACCTCTCCTGCTTACTTTGCATTTTCAAAGCAGAGGACTGGGCACCAGTCCAAACCCATAATCCATATGAGGGCATGTCACAACAAATAGGAAAGGGATAATTAGAATTTTATGAAGTGGTTCTCTATAATGCTACCTACTGTTTACTTACCAACAATTTTAAATTTAGCACTGATGCATTATTAATACCAATTAAAAAAAAAAACTCCAAGAAACTCATACTTGTTTGTAGTTAAGTGGGTTTTTTAAAATAACCCCGTTTCCCCAGTGGGACCAATGTGTGTGCATGTGTATGTGTCTGCTCATAAAATGGTACTGAAAAGTATGAGAGCATAGGAATGTGACTTAGCAGATAATAACTCTTGATTTCATTGTTTCAAGTCCTGTGTTTTTTCTAAAAGTCAAGGAAAGTCCAGTTCACTGAAGAGAACTGAAGAGAATGAACCATTCCTGAGCTTTCTAGCAGTGTGGGAGATCATCCACGTAACAGTTAAATCTAAAAGCAACACGAGATGGAATTATTTTTTCATTGTCTTTGATCACAGCTGTGTAACTTAGCTAGAGTGGTTTTCTTTTACCTCAGGCAGGACTCTATTTCAGTGGTATCTCACGCCTCTACATGGTGTCCAGAGACAGTAATTTGACATATTGTTTGGGAAAAAACAGTGCTTTAGCAAGACAGTATGTTATTGATTTGTTGTAGTTAATAGAGCTGCATGGATACTCTTATCCATGGGCAAATCTGAAAGTATTAATCTACTCACACAAAGATTTGTGTTAAAAGCCAACACAGAGGACGTAGCTCAGCTCTTGACCAATTTTTGATATCTGATCACCACGGAGGCTCCCAGTGCACAAACAGAACCACAAGGCAGGGTAGCCTCTGCTGTGTCCAGCCCGGAAATCATCCCCTCTTCCAGCCTGTCAGGAGTTGGGTTTCTTTCTTTTTTTACGTATAGAATTTTTTCCTGTAAGTTGCTAGGAAATGAACTAGTGGGTACTTAAGAAAAACAAAAGAAGTGCCCAAGGTCAGGAGAGGAGTGTAGCACCTAGGTACACTTCTTTTTCTCTGGGACTTTCGGTGGGGAGAGATAGAGCAAGATTTGGGGGCAGGTAAAGGGCGGGGCTGGGGGCAGCTGCTCTCTCTCTCTGGGCTTCGAAGGACAGTCGGACCTGTGGCTTGGGAAAAGGAATTCACAGCCACCAAAACTNATTTCAAAATTATAATAATTCGGGCGGAGGGGGTTTACAGTCTCCGTTCCAAGGGAGGTTCCTGTCTTCCCTAGCAGACACCTGTCTTTCAAACCAAGACACAGCCTGACCTGGGCACTGCTCTCTGCTTCTCACAGCACTTGTAGCCTTGGTTTGAGGAGGAAGACAGGGAAATCCTGTGTCAGACAAAAGGGCTGTAAATCATGGGGTAAATTATCCTTGAGCATAACCTGGCAGGGATATGGAACAACTCAGCCTCACCCCCTGTCTGATTCAGCTTCAGGTATTTAAATCCAGTTCTCCCACCTATGAGAACACTGCCCTGGAAAGTGTTTGCCCTGCCCTCAGAAAGAATTTCTCTGTGCTTTCTCCCTTCTATGGCAGCATTGTGCTGCCCAGCTCTGGATCATCTGTATGTGCATCTCTGGTGTGTCAGAGTTTAGGCTGGGTGGTTTGAGGAGTTAACTTGTGCATGTAAAGGTAACCCCATTAGACATCATCAAGGTCCAGTCTATTCATGTAAAAAGTCACAGGTTTAAACACTGAGTTATATGCAGAATCTGAAAGCGTTGGTTCATAGTGCTCATGATTAATATGTGTAGTATATGTGGACAGGGTGAATGGTGAAACAGATTCAGGTCTTTTTATTTTCTTTTTAGCTTGTTATTATCTAGAGAAAAGAAACACTAATTACTAGAAGCTAATAGCTAGTGTGTTACTTATCCTCTTAATTAGTACCCTAATTATTAAGTGTGGTGATAACCACTAGTTAGAACACATTTGCTTTTTAAGACTTTGTTTATCTGTCTTCCCATTCCCTCTTTTTAATGACACTGATACCAGCAGAGTTGCTGGAAAGGGAATACCAATAATTTCCCCTTGGGAAATGAGTCATTTTGAGTCTCCTGAACACTGTTATGATTTTGATTCTGTTGTAAAATGCTTCTCACCTTTGAACTGCTGACTCGTGTTAGATTCTGATATTAAAGTGCTAACATTAGAAACTGTGAGGATGAACTCAGGGCAGCAGAAAAGGTCACCTCAGCAGCACAGGAGCTCACTCAGCTTCATCCCCGTGGGAGGCTGGAGGGCTCCTGAACAACAGTGCCTTCAGCTGCCATCCTGAAATCCAGGGGTGTTCAGTGAAGGATTGCCCATCATGACTGCCTAAAGCCATGGTGTCAGGTTGGGATGTGGCTCCACTGACAGTCTCCTGCTCTTCATCATTTGGAGTGGGAGGATGGGATTTCTGGGTGCTGCCATCCCCTGAGCCCAGCACCCACTGTCACAGCAGGTGTCTGTTCCAAGTTCATCCTTGCTCAAGTGAAATACCAAGCAACTACATGCGAACTCTTAATAAAAGAGCTGTTTAAGTAGAGAATTAAGTGTAAATACCTGCCAAAAATCCTGTATTGAGGTGATTGGTATAGATGGGCCACTGCCAGAAGTTGTAATAGGACAGCATTTTTATGGAGTCTTATTAATTTTTCCAGGGAGTAGCACACTGGAAGTGACTGAAGCCAGTGATTTAAGATGTGTGGCAGAAGGGAAGAAAGATCTCTTGATTACTGAGAGCAGCATTGGGGTGGGCATGAGTTGGATGTGCTGCAGCTCACCAGAAAAGGTACTCTGCTAGCTGTAAAATCTAATGGAAGGAGCAAGACATCCCTGCTCTTTCTGCCCTTGATTCTTGGCAGTTTGGATTACAAAGTGCTTAAAGGATGTGGATTAGAAGAGCTGTGTTAACTGTATGTACAGTCACTGTTTCTGTGGCCTCATTAGCATTCACAAAGCTGCCACACTGGTTTGACATTGTTTCTGCCCCAAGGAGCTTGAAATCTAAAGGCAAAACCCTGTGACCATCTGAAATCTGAACATTTCAAGGAAAGCTCTGAAGAAAGGATTCATGAGACTGTGAACAAACACATTTCTGTTGCCATGTCAAAAGCAGGGAGCAGGCACGGAACAAACAATTGGAGCGGAGGAGAAAAATAGCAAGAGTCCTAATTGTTGTCAGCTTGATTCCAGCCTTGTTTACCCTAACAGACTCTTTGTCAGGGCAGGCTTTGCTGATTTACACTGATCTAAGTGAGAACATCCTCCATGTTTTTTATCCAACACAGCTGCTACAGGAGTGGTTCTAACCCGCTGGACCTTTTGCCTTGTGCAGCCTTTACAAGCAGCAGCACAGCCAGGCAGGATGGGCAGGCAGCTGGTGGTGCTTCTCCATGAAGGGACACGCTTGGAAGAGCTGCAGGGGTTGATCTGTACTCCTGCACACCACCTGAAGCTGGCCCCAGTTTTTTCTGAAAAGTAATGACCTTCCATATAGGCAGCTTTTCCTTTGGGGTGTTCTGAGCTACCACAAGCACTTGGTTTGTGCTGTGAAGTGCAGGTTGTCCATCACATAACCAAAAAACCCTTTTTTTCTTGCTCCCTTCTGATTTTTAGGTGCAAGCACTGTTATTTGCAGTAGAAAATTCTGGTTTCCTTGAAAGACACTCAGCCCAGGGCGGGTGGGGGTTTCTTTGTGGAAATAAATATTATCAGCGCTTTCTGATTCCAATTCTTGGCAGTACTGCAGGAGACAACAGGATTCAAAAGCAGCTCCCTTTTCTGTGCTGGTTTATAAATACCTCTGTAGCTCCATAGCATGTTCTCTTTCCCCCCTCCCTCCCCCTTTTTTATTTTTTCAGCTTTCCTCTGCTGGAGGGGTGCTGCAGCGAGAAATGGAAAGAAAACTCTTTGTCTTGAGGATTTGGCATGTGCTGTCAGGATCCCACCACTTAGATGGGACCCAGCTCTCTGAGCACTGGCTACTTGAGGCTCACCAAGAGTCAGCAAAGCATTTTGTAAGGTCACCATGTGTCCCACAGCCAGGTAAGTTCCATTTCTCCATCTTGCCTGGGAGGCTGGGCTGCCCTGGAGTCTCCTACACCTCTCTATGACGACTTTTTACAGGCTTCTCCACTGCTGCCTGCAGCAGTTAAGCTTTGGATTTCAAGTCTGTTTTTTTGCATCCATGCAAGTGTTTCTGTGCAGTGATCAGAGGAGCTTTCAGCACAATTTATTTATTAGCATGCTCTAATATAACACTTCCTTAAAACATTATGTACATTGGTAGGAAAATGTGTGATCACTTAAAATTGAAAGCTGCCTGTTGCTGTTAGAGCATTTTAAAGAAGTTAATGATTACTGGGGTGGGGACTAATAGCACAGTGCTTTCTAATTTTATGTTCATTTTATCCTTTTTAGCACAAAACATTGTATGCAACTGTAAAATGTTGGCTCACACAGAATTAGATGTGCTGAAGCTGCCATCTGATGTTTCCTGATGTTGCCACACTCGAGGCCTCTGAGTGACATCTGTCTCTGAACATTTCTTGTCACCGTCCCTATAAATGGGATCATTTATAGAATACAAGGGATAGAGAGTCCTTCCAGGTGTGACCTGCTCAGAGTTGCCTCAGATTCATAATTATTCACAGTAATGGCCCATGGACAGGAGATCGTTTCTGTGTGGAAATGCCAGGAAAGTAATTTCTGAAATTGTGCTGCTCTGTGCATTCAGCATTCCCTAGGAAAGCGCCTGTATTGGCCCAATTCCCTTGCACGTGGTTCTTGGCCTTACTGGCCACTGGTAGAAGTGGGTTCACAGATATCTGTATGTTGCACTGGATTTCTTTCCCTCTGAGCCTAAGAGCAAGGAAATAAAATAAAAAAATTGTTCCAGCAGCAGGAGTCCAGTGAATGGGTAATTGTCACACAATGTGAAGGTGTTTGAAAGAGAGGAGGAAAAAATAATCTAAATGTTCTCCTTTTACTAGGAAAATGTATTATTATTTATGAATAATTTCTGCTGTTGAAGGGAAGTGTAAGGTACAATCAGAAAGACCATAAAAATGAAATGTATAAAGTGTTATTTACATTATATTGGAGAAGAAGGAATCACTGGCAGGGAGAATGCTGGTTATTTAAAAACAAAATCAGGTTATTCAGAATTGCATTCTTAGATTAACTGCTGTACAAAATGTAGTCCATAATTCTTCCTGCAGTAGAAATAAGAGTCCTGGTGAGCATTGCTAAGACTCTAAGTTTTGTTTCTATCTCCAGACCATGCAGTTGTCTGGGGCTGGGGCTGTATTCTTCTGCAGCAGGAGCTGAGCAAACCCACAGCTGAGTGAGAGGCAGTTTTCTGAAATGTCTCCTGTCCCTACAAAGGGCGAGAGAACCAGTGAGACCACAGCACCCAGCACTGGACACCAGCACTGCTGGTGGGAGCCTCCACGGCCCAGCCACCTGGGACAGGAGCTGGCACTGCCCTTCTTTCTGTTCTTAAAGAATAGAGCAACTTTTAATGAGGTTTGCTACTAACTGTCAACATTCAAAAGTCCATCACTACATCAAGGCATGAAGTTATCCCTGTAGATCCTCTCTGGGCTGTCAGGCCTGTGGAACTGGGGTTGCATTTGGGGGTTTTCCTGCTCTGTTTAACCCTTCATGGCTTGTTACAGTGCTAGAAGCAAGATCTGGAGAGTTTCTTTGCATCTTGGAAGACAAAGATAGCGCAAAAAGGAGAAAAATACCACATTTCCTAGTTCCCAAGATGCATCTGGAGACTGGTGTTGCTGGACTTTGTAGGTAGATGCCACACCTGATGTGTAGGACGGGTGACCCATAAAGAAAGATTTTGCCTTTGCTGTTTCAGTCGGTTGGTAGTGGAGCATGAACAGGCACAAAATGTCATAATCTCAGATTCTTGCACTGCTATATGCTTTTTCAGATTGGAGAGGTTGGACTGTGCTGAACAGATTAGAGTCTGTTAGGATGGAGCAACCCTGCATATCCATTAAGGAGATGAGCATCCAAAAGAGGATTGTAGTGCTGGAAATTCTACCCAGAAAAAGATAACTACGGCCATGAAGAACATTTTCTCATTTCTTCCTACTGACAGAAAACCAGCCCAAGTAATGTAAGTTTATAGCATATCAGATCCCTGCCAAGGGAAAAGTGTTGTTTAAACTCAGCTCAAACCAGCTCTTTCCACTGGGAAAGGGAGTTCCTACAGGACTGCAGGCTTTGGTGGGTGCTTTCTGCTTTTCAGGACAATGACACTTCCCAAGAAAAGGAAAAAGCCTTGGATTGGAAGTTCGGGATTTGATAAAGACTCTGAAGTTTTGGTGAGAGCTGGAGGAAGTTTTATGTTCTGACACAGCAGAAGTGCAAGGAGCAAACAAGAACTGTGCAGAATGAGGTACTGCTTTAGAAATGTCCAAAATATTTGTTTCCCTTGACAATCTGCTCCGTTTGCCATCATGATCAGCTGCTCCCTCAATCCCTGCTTTGATGTGTTCAGGGGGAAATTCCAACTGCTTTTCTGGGTTGCCTGCAACCCCCTGTGTGTGTGTGCAACCATGCCTGGGAAAAGAATAAAAGGAAAAGCACTTTTTCTTTCCATTTTATAGCAGTTTCTCCTTCTGAATACTGAAATAAACCTAATGGATGAAAGACAGTTCTGTCTTTCATCAACCTCCTGAGCCACAGGCTGGTGGTCCTCAATGCTCAGACCCTCTGGATGCCCAATTTCTATATCTGCATGTGAGGCTGAATGCCACAGTCTGCAAATATCTTAAAGAAAGGTCTGGAAGGATGAGGAAGCCTGGATTTTATTCACTCAAGAAACAAGATTCTGAGTGGCCCACGTATAAGGCTGCCTATAATGAAATATCTGCACAAAACAAATACAACAGTACAACTCCTTTTTACCAATACAACACCCCACACATAATGCAGACCTTGTGAATAATTGGCACAGTGCTATATCCCCAAATTTATGGTATTGTACAAAGATTTTTGCTGTGAGAGTAAACACGGGGGATGTGTTATCTGTCAGGGATAAGAGGGGACAGGCAGGCTCAGAAGCTGGAGATCTGGAACAGCCCCTCATGTGAGCAATGTCTGCAATCCAGGGAGAAAATGAAACACTGCCAAGTGTTTAACAATCATTCATTTTATTCCAGCATTACTCAGGGCCTGTAACTCAGTGAAATATTGTTTGGAAAGCCGATTGTTCAAATGGGTGGGGATATAAAACCGAAGAAAATGCTCCCCTTGGGGGCAAGGCCATAGTCCTTTGTTTCAGTTAGAAGAAAATAAATAGTAACTATTACTCTGCAGCCTTTTGAGAGCTTTTTGTGGCCTTAAATCCATGAGTGACTGTGTGAGGTAATAAAGAAGGTAAAGGTAACCTCCTTAAGATAAAACAAGTTCTGAGAGGTTTCTCATCTAATTTTGGCTTGAGATTCCTGCTGAGCCCGAAGTAAACACTGTGATGTTGGAAGAAACCAAAAAGGTTGTTTGGGTGGGTTTTTTTTAAACACTGTTTATTTTTATTTTTCCTTTTGTCTTATTTTTTTGGATTTTCCCGGGACCACCTGCTAGTCCCTGCCTATATAATCTATAAGCTGTGGGACTTCTCTTACTTTTTTAAAGCTCATTCTTTCCAAAGTTAAAAGGTTCTGGTTACTTCAGGGACAGAAGTCAGACCTTGCCATGTATTGTTCACAGAATGCATCCAGAACTTCTCAGGCTCAAAAGTTCCAGGACACTCCACAAAGTTCCTTAGAGGAGGTTGCTTGATGGCGGAATCCACAGGAATTAAAGGAGAAAACGTCTGGGTGATTTGCATGGTTTGAAAAATGGTGTTGTCTTACAACCTCTGGACTTAGTCTTGCAAAAAAAATCCTTTGAAAATCAAAACAGAACTTGGGGATTTCAATTTAAATCAGCCTGAGAAGCCATGAATTGAGTCATCAGTACTGAAATGTGAGTCACCTGTTTGCCAAAACATGCAAAAATGTCTGTTCTGTGTTATAGCAGAGATTACCCGACATCAGATTTGAAAAACTGGTAGGTCTAATCAATACTTCCAGACAGCACAAATGGAGACAAATACTGACACTGGAACCTGAAAGGAAGAGGCTCAGGCTGCTCCTCATTTTCCCTATGGACCATTGCTTTACTTGCTCTCAAGTATAATCCTTTTCAGCACAATCAAGCTTTTCAAGTTTTCATTTTTTAACATTCAATCCACTTTGAAATTTTTCAGTATGGACTTCAAATTGAGTTTGGTTTTGGTATTCTGAGAGCAGCATGAGGAGTTCATATAATAATACTATGTAAAATTATTACCAGCTTTTTTACTTTGGAGGCCCCTATGTAAGTTCCAAATCACCACTTTAAAGTGCAAATATTTACATATATAGATGAAAATCTGGCTATAATTTTTATTTTGCAGACCACATTTCAGAGCCAAGACATGAAAGAAATGTACTCCTAGGCTGCAGAGTCAGGTTGGTTTGTTTCTTGCTAATAAATTTCTAACAGTGTACATATTTACTGAGATCTTCAAACTTAGCCTTTTCTGGGAAGATTTGGAGCATTAGTTGTCAGGCTGTACTTTAGAAGTACAGTTGTGTATTCTGTTTACCCTCAGTCCAAGCAGATGCTGTGGATGGGATCACTGCCCATGGCAGAGGGATTGGAACTAGATGGTCTTTAAGGCCCCTTCCAAAAAAATCATTCTGTGATTCTATTTTGAGGTCACAAAATGGCAAATTCTTAATCTTTGTGAATTTCTGGGGGGGTCATATAGTTAATTCATTGCTATTTCTATCCAGTTAAGTACAAATTTATATGCTGAATGGAATTATAGGGAGGTTCCTTTGTCTTTAATTTTTGGTAATGATGGTGCGTGTGTGTGATAGCTCAGATTGGAGAGTGAGTATCTGGCTGAGTAAGCAAACTTGTCTGTCCTTTTCCTTCTTATAAAATTTTCACCCATCTGACCATTTTTGTCTTGGAGAAAATGGGAAGAAAGGGAAACTTTCCTCACTGAGCTCTAAAGACTGCTGGTGAAATAAACAGTCCCACTCAGCAGAAAGTTATCCTCAGTGAGTGGGTACATTCAAATGGTTATGAACGAAAAGAAAAAAAGCAAAGTCCTAAATTGGATTGCTGGTGGCAGCTCCTCATGTTTCACTCTAGCTACTTTAGTTAAGATTACTTTCCTTTTTTTTTTTTTTTTCCCCAGGAAAAACAAGATGTTTTGTGTAAGTTCATTACCTCTAATATTTTATATGTATGTGGGAGCTATGCTCTGTTTTCTATGATCTGGGCTCTGAGATGAGAGCACTGTTGCCTGGAAGTTGCCACTCTGTGCCTGTTTGGATGCTGAGCATCCACCATTGTGCACAGATTCCCTCTGAGCTTCCATTTCTATCCTTTCTGTGCTTGGGTTTGCAGCCTCAGCAGCTGTGCTGCCTAAATAGAGGGGAAATGCTTTTTTCTCCCACTTGCTTTCATTCTTTGCTTCTCAATGCTAGGCACAACTGAGATGTTTCTCTCCTGGGTCATGAATAAGGTCAAACTGAAAGCACAAACATGGTCTGTGCTGACCCTCCCAGGTTCCCTGGTGCCTGTAGAAGTGTAGGAGGTGGTTTTGCTGGGAGGCACCTTTCCTATGGCTGCAGAGGACAAAATGTCCAGTGTTATCACCTGCATGGGCTGATAGGTGCACAGCACACAAATATTCTGCACCAGGCTCTGCCCTGTTTGTCCCCTGCCTGGCTGCTTGCTGCCGTGGTGGACACCAGGTTCCTTTGGATGATTTCTCACAAGGATTTGCACCCCATCAGAACAAGGTCATTTCCTTGTAGGCAGGTCAAACTCAGATGTTGCTAAAGATCAAGGACTTGTCCCAAACTGCCATTAAGTCATGGCTTTTTTAAGGAATAAAAGAATTCTTAACTTTGCTCCTGGTTTCATCAGCCACATCTGGTTTAGCCTGGGTGCAGCCACACTGGAGGTGTTGCAGTGGGTTCCTGCAGGGCTGTTCCTGGGGAAACAGTGTCAGAGGCACCTCACTGATGCCAAGGAACCTTCAGGACACAAGGAGGGTCCTGCTATTATGCATTAATCTCATTTCAGAGCAAAATAATTGAGACGACAGAGTATCACAAGGAATGATGGAGGGTTAAAGAGCAACTGCTGTAAAAAGGGTATGAATTACTTGAGGAAGGCACATCAAAGTGCTCTCTTGGGCTAAGAAGCAGTCCAGCCTCATCCAAAGACTGTAAATAATACTGCCCTCAGGGTCCTCCTGCTCAAGCAACAGTACAATAAAATTCTTTCTGCAGACCATGGACTCGATTTGGATGCTGGTGTTATTGCAATTTCCAGAAAGTTTAAGTACTGCAAAGACAGTGGAAACTCAGCAGTTTGGCTTGTTCCTGGTGCCTGCCCCAAGCCCCCCACAAACACAGGAACTGCAGCTCTGCAGAACTGGGACTGTGGGCCAGAGCAGCCCCAAGCCCTCCCCAGTTTACACAGAGCCCAGTTTCTTTATATGAAAAAACAGAACAAAACAAAACCCCACAAAGCAAAACAAGTAAAGCTGCTGCTTTAAGGGCTCTTTCTTCAGCTTTAGCATCCCCTAAATGACTGAAATGGGCTTTGTAGGCAGACACAAGGCACACTGTGAGTGAGGATTAAGCAAGCCCAGTTTAATCCCACAAGGAGTAATCAAATGTGGAAACACCCTGTCCTTTCCTCTTGGTGGACATTCAGTGAGCAGCCGTGTTCAGAGCAAGCTTTGTTGTTGGCTGGAGCCAACTCCTTGCTGGTTTCCTCATAGTGCAAGAGTTGATGCAACCCTGCCCATTAACTTTTTATTTTATGTTCTGTATATTTTTATTATGAAAGAGAGTAGGGAAACCAGTGTACTTGACTAATCAGGTTTATTTATATCCAGCCCTGGTGTTGCCATTATGACTGGAACATACACAGTAAAGAACTGGGATCTTTTGCCTTTTTTTGAGAAAAATGCCAGGCATTTAAGGCAAGTTGGTAGGCGGTATGGTTTTATTTTAGAAATGTCACTTTGTGCTACCTGGAAATTGAAAACATCCATTCCAGGTATCTTTGAGCATTTGGAAATTACTGTCACCTGAAAGCTTTGACCCAAGCTTCACACAGAAGGCAAAATGAGTAACAGTAGCTAAGTGAAAACGAAAAATTAATTGTCTTTTTCTCCCTGGAGAAGAGATCCATTCTGCCGGAGCTGGATAACACTTGGAAGCTACAGAGCTCCTTTTCATTAGAGAAATGAAAGGCTCATCATCCCTAGAGCTCTTAATTAGGCACCTTTTGCCATTCACAAAAATCTGTGTCTCTGCTGTCAAGTCCTATTTGTTTTAAAAATTGATTCATTCTCTTCAGTTCTTTTGTGGGGCAGTAGAAATAGATGGACCAAATGAGTCCAAACACATTGCAAATTGTCAGAGGTTTAATATAATCAGCGTGGCCACGCCAAGCTCAGAGAACAAGTGTACAACAATGCTTTGGTGCCAAAGGCTCACAGAGCAATAACAAAAAACATGTTCAAAGCAGAGAGGGCTACAGAGGAGAGGGAAAAAAGTACATATGGAGCATTAGCTCCCTGCAGACCTATATGGTACTCTTTCATTTATGGTGGCTATTAATCCACAGGAATTACGTATCAGTTAGGTAGGGAGGGTCAAAATGAAAGTGCTTGGGTTTAAAAATACTCAGGCTGAATGTTTTTTAGTGCAGGTTTTCTGATGAGGAGTGGTTTAACCCTTTTGTTTAAAGGAGATGGAATTTCTTTTTTACCACCACCTGAAAAATAACGTCTCTTAGGTGTTGGATATAAATTTAAACTGAGATCAGCTGTGTTTGTAAGCCTTCCTTTGAAGCATTTCTCCCTATGATAATATTCCATATCTGTTTACAAGGCATTGATTCCATGCAGGAAACAACTGCTTTTGTACAAACATGTAAATGTTTATATGAATGCAAGTATTTGCATATAAATGTGTCCTCTTCATTGTTTTCTTGGTTTAAAAACCTCAACCAGCCTTGAAACAAGAATAAAACAATAACCATCACTCGTGGGACCTGCCTGACTGGAGCTCATCAGTGAACACAAGCAAATGATGCAAGTCCCACCAAGGAGGAGGCTGAGTCTTCCAAGAGTGTGGTTGCTGCTTTTCAGGCTGAGAAGATTTTCCAGTTACCTGCATTTTCAGGTTTGGATGATCTGTTCAAGAAGTAGCACTAAATATACAGAAGGGTTTTTTGCAGAATTTGGTGTTAACACTCCAGTTTTTTTCCAAAACGTATCTTTTAGGTTTAAGGCTCCTATAAAATTGTTCTTTGCATGGTTAGACGGGCAAATGGCCCATTATTAATCAGTGTAGTGCATTTTGGAAAGTGGATACAGGGAAAGGTTAGTATTTATCTTGTGTGGAAGCTGTACATTCTGGGGAGAAAGAGTTTTAAATAAAGGCCAGCATGATTAGAGGAAAAGTGTAGATATAATTGATTGAAAGTCTTACAGGAGTCGTTTTCATACCGATTATCTGATTGTCTTTTCAGTACATACATCTTTCTCTCTAAAAGTGGTGCTAGTTTGAGTCACTGCTTCCTGTGTTCTGTGACTGCACAGGTGAGCTGTGCTGGGAGAAAGCCCCAAAGAATTTCCTCACATGCACAGGAAGGATTACAGACCATGTGTTAGGTGCATGATGTATCCTTGCAAGCTTCGTCAGCCAAACTGTGCCAACACTGGTGTCTCAGCTGTCTCTGTGAGGTTTTAGTCATCTTTTTTCTCAACCTCTTAGAGAAATTGTCAACAAAAGTATCAGTGCATTAGAAATAGCTTAAGAAATTATAAAAATGCTCACCTCCTGTAGTTCCGTGCCTGTTTGCTCTTGCTGCTGGCATTTACGTGAGATCCAACACACATACCTTTATTTAGCTGAGTACAGTACGATCTGCTTTTTAGTTCCTTCCTTCCCAAAGATAAGCAGGTCTTACTCCTATTTTATTGATTGAAAGTTGAAATTTCCATAACCACACTGACAGTCTTGCTGACAGGGCAATGTAAGCAAACTGCCTTAGAAGTACTCCCTTCCTAGAGGATGGAATGGAAGAGGATTTATGGAAGAGCTTCACTTAAAAAGGAGTTTTGCTCTTTCCCACATGTAGACAGTGCTCACAAAGTGCAATTCAGATTGCTGAGTTAGATCATGGCCATTGCCAACAGGGCCTTCTCAAAGGCAGGTGCAGCATTTCATGCACACATTTTTTGCCCAAGGTTACAGAAGTCCCTGCAGTCTGTATTTCGCTTACAAACATGAGAGATGATCCATGCAGGTACTCTGCATTTCCACTGGATTAGCTGTAATTAGCAGCACAAGGTCTTTTGGGTGATGACAGTGAAAACATTAAACATCAGGGCCTGCTGGAGCCGTGCAAAACCCAACAAAGGCACCCTGTAGACTCTTAATTTACTTATTTGCACTGTAAGAATCTCCTTGGGCCTCTACCTGTGGAAAAGCAGAGTGAAACTCTACTCAGAAAAGCAGTTTCATCTGGCAATGGAGTAGGGCCAGGCATCTGCTGGTGTCAGAATGAAAATGTGACACATTGTGTCCAGCCAGACCTGAGATGAATTTTGAAAATTGCTCAAGTTTGGGAAGCTTCACATGGTTTGGGAGGAAAATGAGCTGCCGAAATGCTCAGCAGCCACTGCAGACCTCACACATATGTTGAGGAGCACAGGATTAACAAATCTTGGGCTTGAGAGAGAAAAGTCATTGGGTGGGAATATGAGCCATGCAAAGCCTCTTGTTTGTATCTGGACATGGGACAGCTCCAGCAAACCCCTGAGTAGCTGGCAAAACAGTATAAAAATCTGCAGCTATTTCCTTTTCCATCAGGTTTGTTTAACCCCTGACAGAATCACTCCAGTAAAGGTGAGGAGTTTGGCCATAACTCCAGTTTTTGAATTTTAATCAATCTTTGAACAGTTAGCTCAAAGCTGTGTTTCAGTTGACAATAAATCATGATTTGGACCTGTTTTTACATTTGCATCTGAAATCAGGGCACTCGGATTAGCCCTGCTGGTGACTGGGAGAGTGAGAGTACACATGAAAATACTGAATCCAGATTTCAATTGAATCTGAATTCCAGTTTTCCCTCCTGTGTGCAGCACTTCCAAAGCTCCAGCACTTGCAAACAGCTGTGTTAGCACATCTGGAACTGCTCCTGTGGGGATCCATCCTGCTGGGGAGCCCTCTGCAGCTCTGGGAGCAGAGCCTGGGGCTCAGCCAGCCATGAAACCAAGTGAAACAGCTAATTCCTGACAGGAGGGCACTGCCACTCGTGTTGCTTTGCTGTGACAGACAGAGGAGGTGGTTACAAACCTCTGTTTACATCTTCCCATTTCACTGACCTCCTGAGTGAAATTATTGACAGGTCTAATTGCCACCAGATAGTTGTATTTTAGTGTAGGACAGTATCAAAGACCCCAAAAGCTTCTGTAAATGTACATGTTTTACCTGGAACCTTAGGAAGGCAGAGAACAGTGCTGATTGAAATCTCACAGAAATCACAGAATCAATTAGGCTGGAGAAGATCTCTGAGATCGAGTCCAACCTATGACCTAACACCACCATTTCAACCAGACCAAATAATGATTTCTGAAACCAGTGGGAGTTTTGCTGACATATACCAGATATTTCAACATTCTAAAACCAGCCACAAATAAAATTGGCAGCACTTAACTAAATAGGAGCAGGAAGGGAAATGTGTTATTCGAGGAAAAACAAATGCTCCATTTACATATCAATAAAAGTTGATATATAAAAAAGAAGCAACCTGACAGTGTGAAATACCTTTCAGTACTGCCTGCTCAGGGCAGCATAATAATGCCTGACTGAGTAATGTCAGCTGAGAGATGTGATGTGGTGGGAGATGCAGAGGATGTGTTTAATCACCCTGTTCTTTGCTAAGTGAGTCAGATAAAAGACTATGTGAGAACCACAGTCAGAGGAAGGAAGTTATTGTCAGTCCTGGGAACTGAAACTGAATATGTTTGCATTTTTCAAAGTTTCATGCATTGCAGCCTTCTGAAAGATTCATTGATTCAGTGGTCCTAAAACAACAGACAAATAACCCAATGTTAAGGGACAGCCTTGGCAAGGGACATGCAGTCAAACGCAGCAGCTGTGGGAATGTAGCCACAAGATATTGATTTTGTAGAGACCTGAAATGATTTGGGCCCAGTACCATCTCCATTATGCTTTGAAACAGAGTCTGAAAATGCCTGTGTTTGGAAGAAGCAATTCTGTGCTGAATTTCCCTGGTAAATCCCATCACTCTAGAGAGGAGAAGTTGCTGAACTCGCACATGCAGGGAAAGGCAGTGAATTACAGAGGTTTGCAGCCTCATGTGGAGAGAAAATTGCAGGATTCATAAAGCAGTAGCTTTATGGAAGTGTGTACAGATGCTTCAGAGACCTCTTGTGCAAACAGACAACACCTTAACTCACAGTTTTAGAAGCAGAATTCACTTTGTTCTTCAGCACTGCTTCTTTTAACTGCTTCACTACCATCACAGATGCTACTGGAACACCTTCTGGGTTGCCTTTTTTTTGTAGAATTGAGTCTAATATCTCCCCAAAAAATGAATCACCTTCAGCAGCTCTCACTGGATTTGGTGCCTGGGCCCTGGTACCGTGTTCATCTTTTAACTTCCATTATCTGGCAATTTCCTGTTTTCTTAATATTTCACCCTGGACATGTAGGGTAGTACCTAACAGACCCGACCATATGGACTTGATTTTACTGTTTTGTTTTTCGATTTAGACACAGCTGACTGGAAGGGATTTATTATAGCATGAAATACCTGATTCAGCAGGGGTACACATCACATGGTGCCATTCTCAACAGCAGAAATTTCCTGAATTAATTTTGAAGTTTATAAAAGACATCAAGTATCAGAATGGTCACTTTTACATACCATGAAGCAGACAGGGTTACTCATGGAGCTTACAACGTTTGCTCTTTATTTAATTCTACAGAATTCATTATATTTCAGAGGGGAACTTGATTTTGTACTTGACTCTATAGATGATAATGCCTATATATTTTTTAGAAGATCCTATCTGTATTAGGGATGTTCACATACATACCACAGCCTTGCCAAACTAGCTCAGTCTTATTTCCTTGTCACCCAGGCCTCGTGGGCTATTAATGTATAAATAGATTTTTTTTCTTCCTTTCCTTTCTTCTTTTCCTGTCTTTTGTTTCTGTAATCACCTGACCATTTGTCCTGGAGGTGAATGCCTGTCCTGTGTTTCCCTTGCAAAAAATGCCCTTCATTAGGTGTGTGTCCCTGTGGAAGCCCCTGGAACAGACCACCCTGAGGAGGCAATCCCTCAGCAAGAAAGTGCAGTCAGCAGGACCTCCAGGTCCCATTAGCAAATCTCTGTGGAGCAGGGCACTTAGAGAGCCAGCTCTGGATGTGCCTGCCTGGGAGAGTTTCACAAAGGGCACAGGCTGCTAGAAGCAGGTCTGGGCTCTGTGTGGAAAGCTGCAGACAGGACCATGCTGCAAAATGTCCTGCCTGAGCCTGGCAGAAGCTGCAGGGCTTGAAGGAGAATAGTTCTGTGGAGAATGGTTTCAAGCTGCTGGGGTTTGAGGTTTGTTAGAGACCTACAGAGCAGCACTGCCGCTTGTTCTCCTGGGTCTGCTGCCCTGCCAGTGCCAGGAGTGACTGCGATGCCTTGGAAAGCTGACTTGGAACAGAGACTGGACAGAGCTAGAGAATAAAGTAGGTGTTTATTGAAAGGTCTTTAGGATACACCTTGGACAGGACAGGGCCTGACCAGGGCTACACTCAAGGTGGACCCCGAATGGTCACAAAATGGACGCCTAGTCACGAGATCTCACACTTTTATAAGTTTTGGACCATTTGCATATTGAGGTTTAATTGTCCAGTTACAACTTCAGGTTGTGAGGTCTCATCCTTCTTGTTTCTCCCTTCAGTCCACCGTTGTTTGTACTTCTGGGCCTGATGGTGGTCCTTGGTCTTCAGCAGGAAAAGGATTTGTTTCGTCTCCCTACTCTGTGAAGAGCTGAGGGACACTGAATGTGAGGCTCAGAACTGCACCCCTGGGCAGCACAGACTCTGAAAAACATGAAAGCTCAAACTTAAGGCATCAGCTGGACAAAGGCCCTGCTGGGCACCCCAAGCCCATGGAAGCTGAGTTTGTTCCTGGGTTCTTCTCTCACCAACCTCAGCCACACTGGGTCTTGGGGCTACCTCTGCTCGGTGCTTTTCACCCACCACCTCCTCCAAGTGCCCCATCAGCCTGTCCTTGCTTGAAGAGCTGCTCTGAACAGGTTCTTCTGTGTGTACAGGGTCTTCCAGAGCTCAGCAATGCAGCCCCAGCCTTCCTCCAAGGAGAGCAGGGATAGGAGCTCACCAAACAGAGGCTGCTGTAAGCAGAGGTCTGAAGAGCAGGCTGGGGAGGTAGAGGAGATGAGTCAGAAGTGCAGGAGGCTGAGTGTGCACTGTAGTTTTGTTAGTAAGAAAGCTTGTGGCATTGTGAATGCATCTTTCAGTTTTCTGAACGCTCTTGGTTTGTACAAACTAAATCAAAGGGCTGGGGGAGCTGGCTGATCATTCTCGGAAGGAAGAGGCAACTGTGTTCAAACTCTTCCCCGACCTGAATTCCTGGTTGAAAAGCAAACCAGTTTCTTAGCTGAAAAGTAAGTGTCAAAGGATACTACAATTAAATTATTTTTATTTCCACCTATCAAAGAAAATTAAGTGAGAGGGATTAAGTGGATAAATCAAGTAAACCAGCAGTGAAAACAATATACTCCCTTTCTACAATTGTAAACAATTACTGCCATGTGATTTGGAAACTGTCAATTAGCTCTAAGCACAGTGAATCAGAGCTGCTTTCTGGTGTAATGAAAATAGAGCATCTCCCTGTCACATCAGTATAGATTGCATTAACCTTAATGACTCCTGTAAGGCTAAACCTTGTCTTGCCAGGCAGATTGAACACTGTGCCTTGTAAGCTTTGCTTTAACTTATCTTTGTAAAACTCCCATTGATTCTACTCTAATTTAAACTAGAAATACAGAAATTGTCAGGTCTGAACAGACCACTGGTGCAACTAATTTGATTTTTTGTTGCTAACTGCAACCAGTGATGGATGGACTCAGGGAAAAGAAAAATGATTTATTCCCTGTCGCCTCCCCTTTCCTCTTTCCACTTTACCCTTCCCCTAATTTGTTTAATTAAGTGTGGTGTGATTTCTTTATCCCGAGTTGATGACAAGTTTCTGTACTGAAATGGAAATATTAACAGATCTTTTGTCTTCAAACTTCCCAGTATTGTTAGAGATATTATTCTTGCTAGTGTAAATGTCAAATCCTAGTTTGGAAATAATTCTTCTGTCTCTCCTGTATTACGTGGATTATTCTAAGAAGTTTCCAAATCCATTGCCAGGAGTCTTCTTTTTAAAATTGTTGAATCATTTGTTTCAGTGGGAGAAAATGCAAATAGGACCATGTTACTCCATGGGTACCACCATCTGCCACATCTCCTGTTTGATCATTAATCTCTGCCTAAACTTTATTTGGTGAATTGAGAGGAGTTCCTCTTAGACTTATCCCAGTGTAACAAAATCCAGCCTTCTTTCATCCAGTTACAGGGAATCTCTGTCTTCATGATGCACTTAAATAAAATTGCTAACTCCTCATGGGGAGAAAGACATAAGCTGATGTCTCAGAATAATGTCTTGTTGCTCTAATGGCTGGTATATCTTTATTGATTAGCTTCTCCAAAATATCTAAGTTCCCAACCTATGACATAATGAAGTGATTTTTCAATGGGCCGTTGCTCAGCACTTCAAAATTAGGCCCACAGGGGTTCCAAACTCAGGATTTGAAAATGAAGGTACCAGAAGTTAATTACTTTTTGTACAAAATAGGATGTGACTTCAATTTGTGAGATATGTGAGCTCTACTTAGCTCATGCCAGGTCAGGCCTTCTCTTAACTGAATCTCTACCACACATCAGAACAGTTCACCTACGAACTCAGCAAAGACACTGCTTTTGTCAACCTTATTGCTGCACAAATTATTTCCAAAGCTCTGTTGCTGTGGTTTAGAGAATGTGTATTATCAGCTTTATTTGTTCCTCACATTAGGAAAAACAAATCTGCTTATGAATTAGGAAAAAGAATCCAGGAATATTTTAATCCTGATGACTACAAATCTCCTACAGTGCAGATTAGAAGGCTGTACTTTAATTCGAGAAGGAAAAGAGTCCTTCAGGCTGGGAATTTAGCTGGGAATCTCTGAGTGAAGTATTTCCTGTTCAGGTGTGAAGATGAAGCATCTGCTGGCATCTTGCCACCCAGCTTTGCAAACCCAGCTATGTTCAAACAGCAGCTCCACTGCAGTCAATGTACTATGACATTTTTTAAAATTCAAGTATAACTATTTTTCCTATCTTTATTCCTTGCACTGGTATGTGCAAAAGCTTCTCATTCAAGTGGGAAACTAAAAAATAAGCAAGTAAGAATGAAGCGGTCAGGAAGTTAATTTGACAACTCCCAGACCAAACAGGGAAAATACTTAAAAGCTGAGCACCTTCAATATTGTGACAGAGGAGGCAGAAACATCACAAGGACCAAATTTGTGGGAACCTGTGCAAAATTTTATGGACTTTCAGAGTGTGTAGTAACTGCAGGGCTGAGTGAATCTGAATAACAAGTGAATTTAGGGAAAAATTATAAAATATTGAAGTCCCAAATTATTGGTAAAGCTTCCCTCACTAGCAACTATTAAAAATAATTAAAATAAATCAGGAGATAAAAGCAGAGGGTTTCATTAACTACAGAACTTTGTATTTGAAACTGAGCCTGTATTTCCAGCAGAGGTGTGTACACACAGGATTGTATGGCCTAGTGGTTCTGCACAGTTCTCCAACAGCAGCAGAAAGCTTTTTTCTGCAGAAATCTCCTTTGCAGCTGCACTGTCAGGGGCTCACCCTCCAGATCAGGTGCAGGGAGCACTTCTGAGCTGGTGTCTCATTTGTAATAGGGCCACCATTCCCATAAACTCGTTGTGCCCAATCACTGCAGAGGCCAGGACCTAGAAATTTGGATGTGGCATTAAATGCACATGGATGGCTTTGTACAGTAAAGAAGCTGCTTAGTTTTCGTACACCAGCCAAGGAGTACTGAGCAGTGGCCTATGTAGCTTGGAGAAAAAGAGATGCTAATGAATACAAAATTTATAACAGTCTCATTAATTTAGAGCCACCAGAGTTGCTCAGACATGGTGTTAATAGCAGAGCTTTGCAGTTGTCAATTTTGATCCATGTATTTCTTTCCAGTCTCCCAGTCCTGGTTCTCTTCCCTTCATGCAGTAAATCAAAGAGGACACATCTGAACTCCTAAAGGTTGCCAGATGTTTCTGTTATTGGGTTATTGGGAGGCAATAACTTTCAAAGGGCAGAAGAGTTTTGGCTATCTGGTGAATTCAATCAGAAGAGATGGGAGTGGGGTGGTGGGGCTGTGTGAGGACAGGTCCCACCAGGTGAGCACTGGGGAGCAGAGGAGCAGCACAGCACAGCTGGGTCAGGAGTCCCCTTCTGCAGGGACTGTCTGGGCATCTGCACTGCCCAAAGGGGTCAAAACCATGGGACAGGAAAGCTGTTCTGGTTATCAGAGCCTAGGCCAGCAAATTGTAGAGTTCCTTTGCTACAGCCATATCCTGTATCCTGTGTGCATCACTGGATTCCTTCTTGCTTTGTTTCCCAATAAGACAGGTCTCAGTGCACTAAAATTTCACTGTTGTCAAAACCAAATGCATGATAACTGAACTTCCACTTGAGCAAGCAAAATGACCCTGTTGTTTAAAGAGATCTCTTTCCTAGTGTACCTGCAGGCCTGTTTGCCTCTTCCATTCACCATCTAGTGAAGGAATCTAAATTTAAAAAATACACTCTTCCAAGACCATATCTTTGTCCAAAACTCAGTGTTTGTCCCTCTCAAAATCGCTTTAAGCTTATAAACTGTCTGTATTAAGTTGTCTATCCAAGTGGCAAATTTCTGAGGACATTAGAAAGCTGAGAAGGACAGAAACAGCTGCAGACAGTAACTCCAAAACTCTTAATTCTGAATAAACAAGGTGGGGTTTATAAAGCTTTGCGTTTAGAGAAAGGGTATAACAAAGAAAACATGCCAAGGGGTCTAGACCTTACATTCCTATTGTCCATAATGCCATTTTCCATTTGCAATTTTGTCTCCAAACCCAGAAACTTCCAGACCGAGGAGCGCTCCAGTGGTAACAAAGGAGTGACAGCATGGACTGCTCATGGCTTCTGTCTGCACCTGCATCCCTACCCTGGTGCCAGAGGGGGACTCTTCTTCTAGAGCACCCAGGAGGGACCCTGCAAACCTCCTGCCTTCAACTGAGACAAGAGATGGAATAAGAGCCATGTCTGCCAGAAAGAAATCCCTGCTGAGCTGCTCCCCTGACCTTGTAACTGCTCTGTGCTTTCCTGAGGTGCTGCACGTCCAACCCACCGGCCACAAGCCTANATATCTTTGCCTGAAAGTCCCTTAGTTTCAAAATTGTAATAATTCAGAAGGAGGGGGTTTCTATTCTCCATTCCAACGGAAGTTCTGGCTTTTCCCTGGCAGACACCTGTCTTTCCAAACTAAGACACCAGGACATCCTCATGCTGCAGCCAGGCACTGCTGGTGTCACATGGGCTGCTTTCCTGTTCTCCTTAGTTAATCTGCTTCTCACTTTTTGCAGCCTCACTACAAAAGTACTCACTGAATATCTCAGTCTGGTCAACTGCAGCATGTTTGAGCTCATATTTTCTGTTAAAAATGCCTGATTGGTTACCTAAAATAACAAAATATTGTTCTCATTTGTGAAAGCTGAGACTGCTTAAGCAGAGGCTGGAATTAATACTGAAAACTGTAACAGACTTTTGTGTAGAGCATTTGTAACGTGTGCTGTAATTTATTAGTCTGCCAAGGGATGCAGAATTGTTCTGTGACTATTCAGTAGCCATAAAATATATGAAGAAATGCAACTACCCCAAATTTCTGAGGTTTCCTTTGTGTATAAATGTATTGCCATTTTTAAAATGTTTATGTGGCTCTAGGACATTTATTTGCTAGACACAGACTGCTTTAGTAGTATCCAGAGGACCTTAACCTTGGCTGGACTTGACTCTAGGTGCTCCTCTAACACAAAACTACAATCAAATTAAGCCCTAACTTCAGTAATTGAATTTTAGTAGTCAAATTTTATGAAGGAAACAAATTTCAGCTACACCTGTGTATTTGCAAAAGATGAATTTTCAGTTGTTAAATGTAAGTGTTCATAGACAAGCTTGTGCAGTCAACCAAAGAGGCAAGAGAATCAATATTACCCCTGAGCAGCAGCTCAAATTTCAAATATTCACAGCTTGTAAAGTTGAACTTGTGAAGTTTAATTGACCAAGAATAATTTGAGGACAGTGATCTGTATGAGCTTCATAGACAGAATGCAACCGAGTTATTCACTGGAAATTATTTATTCCACTTTAGAAATGATGGAGCACTTGCAATGGGCCTGTGCACTTGCTAAAATCTGAACTTCAATTTGCCCATGAACACTGCATGATCCTCAGCAGAAAAGGAACAGCAATTAGGAGCTTGTTTTCATGTAATTCCCTCCCACCACTGCTCTTCTGAGTAACCTGGCTATCAGTAAGCACATCCCTCCTGCCACAGCCCCACAGCTGAAAAGGAGAAGATTAACAAGGGATCCATGATCTCTTTTGCTTCTGTGACTTTCAAGTCCAGAGCAGAATTAACCTGTGATTCTTCCCTCTGCTTCTCTGCAGTGACCAGTGAACTAAAAGCCCATTTTTCTTCCTCAGCTGCCAGGGAATATTTACTGTAGTTTTTCCTGCAGAGCCTTGTACCTTTGGCAGAGCTGACTTTGGCTCATCCAATTTCAGTGTCTCTTTTGTAACCCATGGCAATGCTTTGCTCTTCTCTGCTGATGTTTAATATTACATGTCTCTGGAAATGCCAGGCAGGAAACAGGGGCTGGTGGGGAAAATGCTTCTGGGGAAATGGGACAATCTTCAACCTCCCAAAAATTGTGAATAGTCTACTCGGACATAAAAGTTCAGCTAAATGAGTTTTGAGAGGAAGAAAGGTAAAAGTAAAGTGAACAGAATTTGGAACATAAGTAACATTTCAATTATTTTTATGAACTTAAATCTTAGCTTAATTCTGAAATTGCACATTGTTTAGGAATATTAGTGTTGGCAGGAATAAAGTTGTTTGGAGGAGTGTGTTGTGACTTAAAGGATCCCATATGAAATATTGTGATATTTCATGCATGTAATCCATCCTCCTCTCCTGGTGTCCAGTTTACCACTTCCATAAATCTGTGAAATTAACCCCCAGTCAGCCCTCTTCAGGATCTAACACGCCAGCCTGGGCTGGAGAGACCATCCAGTCACAGAGATGTTGTGTTTGCAAATGTGGCATCCCAAATGACAGTGTCTATACTCTTGGGCTGCAGATACCAGGTAACTGGTGAGGCTGATACCCTGTAAGGTATCTGTGAACTACTTAGGGAGCCCAAAGTACAAAAAAACCCCCAGGAAATGGAACCCATTCTGCTCAGCCCTCACCTCACACCCAGCATGTATGCATAGATACAGATAGGCTAGAGAACAGATACAGAAGCCAGTGACACTGCTTGAAAAAATGTCACATCCAGACTCCGGGATTTAGATTTTACAGGTGGGCAGTGGTGGCAGAGATCTTTCCTTTTGAAAGGTAAAAATGAAAACAGAGCATGAAGCAGTTTCTTTCTTATGTTTTGAACTGTAGGATTTAAGTAGGTAACAAGGCTTGTACCCATTAAAGGGTGAACTCAGGAGTCCCTAACTAGGAGTTACCATGCAGGGGTTCCCTGTCACGGACATGGCATTCCCAACACAGTGTTCAGTTTCCACCTGATGAATGTTAAGAACCTCTTCACGTTAGAAAATCCTAATTGTGTGTTTGAGAGCAGGTGCTGCAGGCTGTGGGGTGGGAGTGCTGAGCACAGCTGCCAGTGCTGGGCTGACCCTGGAGCTGGCTCCCTGCTCACCTCTCTGCTCAACCAGCAGCATTTCAGTCTGCATCACCCTCTGTCAGACACCTTTTGTGGCAGCTTGCCTACAGGTACAAGCCAAGCAACTGCTGGAAATTATAAGGAATCTTTTGTGCTTTGCCCTATTTTTAAGCCCCTTTGTCACTTACCTGTACACAGCCTCAGTATTTAAGCAATACAGGTTGGGGCTTTTTTGCTTTACTCCAACTTGTTTGAAGGGTTGTCTGTGTTTGTTCCCTGTTGAAATTCTCAACCAGACTGTACAGCTCAATTTCCTTGGTGTAAACCACCTGGAGAAGTCACCATCTCCATATTCAGGTCTGCCTCAAATCCCTTTGGCCAGACTGACCTGATCTGTGCAATACTAAGCAGCACAGCCCACTCAAACCAACACACCTGATGAGTCTGGGCAGAATTATAACACTGGCCTCAATAACAGCGGCTAAGCAAAAGCTCTACGGAGTGATTTACAGAGAACTTGTCTGAAGGAAATAATGTTTAGGGGGTCTTTTATTTTACAGGGTGAACCTCCCTACTTTGCATTTCTGTACAGCTTTCTGCTGTGCATTGAGTGAGGGTCCTTCACCAGCTTCTTGCCGCTTCTTTCACAAGAAAATTGATTGGCAGGGGCATATTTTTTGCTTGTCACTTCAGGTGGGATTACTCCATTGACTTTTGTAGTTCACTGACTGAGAAACCATCAAACCCCAAATGTTTAGGGGTCTTGAGATTGCTAGCAACGTACAGGGAGACAAAACAAGGCCGATTTCTATCCTTTTTGTACAGCTCACCAGGGAGCACTTCTTCCCAGCCATTCCTTGTTTTTCTTTTCTCCTGGAGTGGACCGGGTTGTCTTCTTTGACACTCCCTTGTCTTCCAGCAGGTATCTTCCCTGGCCCCAGCAGAAGAGCTGCTGTGGTCTGGTACTTGTCTAGTCTGGTGTAGACCCAGTGCCCACAACCAACCTGTGACTGCACAGATTTCCTGCTTGCCCTTGCTGTCCAGGGGTGCTGAGGGATGCATGCTCAGTGGTGACAACAGCATTCACACATGTGCTTCACTGTGCTCCAGTACCTCAGTTTCCATGGCTACCACAGAAATTGCAGGTTTGCTGTACAAATTAGTGGGAGAGATTCAGAACACCAGCCCGTATGCTGCGGCTGCCTGAACCTCACTCCCCTCTGCTGGACTGAGATGTGCTGCTCTCTGTCAGGGGCTGGAATGTTGGGCTCCAGCAGGTGCACCAGGCACTGCTGGGCTCTTCTGGGGAAATTGGGTGCACACACCAGCCTGCTCCTGGTGTGGCTCTGGGCTGTCAGGTTTTTGAGCAGGGAAGAGCATCAGCATTTTGACGTACAGCCAAGGGGCCTGGGGGAAGTTTCCTCCCTAGTGGTTGGATTTTCTGCCACTCTCCAGGTGTAAAGCAACCAAGTAAATGGATATTTCAGCATGTGACTTTACAGCTTTATGCAGAAAGGCTGCAGGGAGAACATAAAACCAGACAGAATAGGTAACACGAAGCCCATCCAGACCAGTACCTGTCACAACTGGAGACTGACAGCAGGGTCCACAGAGAGGATTACAGAGACGCAGAAGCATTGGAAATACTCTCCCTGTGCCCAAGTAGCTGCAGCTCTGCTTTCCTGAGTCAGAGATGGTATCAGTGTCTTTATTTGCCTAGTGAATATTTTGTCTATTAATTTGCCTAGTTGTGTTTGAGCTCACATCCAATTTAGCCTCTGCAACAGCTCAGCAACAGGCTCCACAGCTGAGCTGTGCACTGGGTGACCAAACCCCCTGCACTCATCCTCCCCAGCATTAGCAGTCCTAGTTCAATTATTTGAAGTCACTTAACAAGCAGAAGCTATTCCATAACTGTGATTACTGCCCATCTTCATATGTTCTCCACTTCTAGTAAATCCTTCCTGAGAGGGTTGGTGACCAGAACAGCTCATGGCTGTCAAGATTCAGAGGCATTGTGGATGTCCCTGTTCCTCTCCTGGTACATCCCAATATCTGGATTGTCGCTGAGCACTGAGCTGGCACAGTCTGCCAGAAAACAAGTATTTCTTTCTTTACTGGGATCTGTAAACATCATTATTTGCTGACACAGCTGTCTGCTTTGAGGATTCTGCCAAACTCCTTCCTTGGGACCAGCCCACCCCTGGTCAGTGGGGTTAAGAATATGGCTAGACCAGACTTTTGACTTGTCAGGTAAAAGCTTTTGTTCACACTCAGTATAAGGTTCCTCTCCTTGAAGTAGTAGTATCAGCATGATCTCTCTTGAAGGCCTTGTCTTTCACCAGCTCTCTGTGGAAAGCAGGACTCTGCAGGACTCTGCAGCAGGAGTGAGTTACCTGCCTGCCATGGGGTGTTTCCAGTGGGCACTTCTGCACTGTGGACTTTGGTGGTCCTCCAGCTGCGCCATCCCTCAACACTTTGCCTACCTAATGAGAGATCCTCAAGCCAAAAATTCAATCCTCTACCACGATGTAGCACAGCTTGAATTCTAGACAGTTTGTTGACCAGCATTTTTTTGAAGTGAAAAGTATCCTGAATGGGACAGTTCTGGTGCTCATACAAGGTTGTCCTGTTGTTGCTACTCATAAAAGGTTCCAGAGGGAGGTGATTTTGGCAATCACTGAAGGAGACTTGTCCCATTACAGCCTCTGAGGTAACATGGTCACAAAGAGCACTCAGACCAAGTTCCTTGCAGTGTGTGCATTATGCCTGGCACATTCAGCCAGCCAAGGAGTGTGTTTGTCTGGTGATAATCAGATCAATAGGGTGTATTATTACATTTCAGTGCGTTATTGCAGTTATTAAATAGCTTTCACAAGGATTACAGAATAGCTGTTTTTCAATAATATGTTCCTTGATACTACCTTGAAAAAGAGTTCATGAGGATTTTTAAAAGGTCTGTTAGCAACATTCCAATTTAGGTAAGTATTGTGGTTGAATTCAAATCATGAATAAAATATGAAAATAGATTAAGAAAGATGAATGGAGTGTTGAAAGAAGATCCAAAATCTGATTTGGCTAATGCTCATAGCATTAATTTTCTAGAACTGCTTTCTTCACACGCTACTGACTGAAAGTGCTTCATCCATTCAAATATCTACACTGCCACAGACAAGTTTCTTCTACATTTTTATCTTTCACCAACTTGAAATTGAAGGGAAATGACCATATAAGATGGCTTCTCAGATACATATTTCTAGCATTTAAAGAAATTTAACTCTGCCCTGTGAAGTCACACAGCACATGTTCAAGATGGTTGAAGGTTTTGTCTCCAGATTAGAATAGATTACATTAGCAATGTGACAATTCTAATGTTTTCTTCTTTTTGTGGTAGGTATAAGTGTGTCTTTGCAATATTTTGTACTTAAAGATTTCTTTTGAGAGAAATTTTGACTTGGATCACTTGCATTATCCTGTAAATAACATAACTTCAGTTTTATTCTCAGGAATATTTTCTTTTAGCCCTTATGATGGTGTTCTTTGGGGATTTACTTAATTTTGTATATTCTGACTAGATCTGCTGAAACCATACCATAGACTGTTTCTAGCAGTTAGACAATATATAACATAGACCTTGCTAAGAAGCAAGAAGATGCTTTCTTTGTTTTCTAAAATTAAAAACATCACCAGATTCACTCACTAACATGCCTGCTGCTTTCCCTAATAATGTATTTGTGAATTTGTCCTCCAACTTTAATGGAGGACAGTGCTAGCAATCTGGAAAATTTGGCAACATTACTCATTGCAAAAAGCCTATTTACATATATTAAGGATGCCTTGCTAAAGTTTAACAACTAGACCTCCCTGAGCAGCCCGGCAGCACTGAACCTCTCAGATACCCACACAGCATTCATCTTGTCTTTGCTGCCAGGGGAGGTTAATTTATGCAGCTGAGTCAGCTAATCATCACTGCAAGGAAAACACATTCACATGTTTACTGTAAAGCACGGAGGTGTTTGGACAGGGACATTTACCATCACTGCAGAAAATAAGCCATCAAGAAGGGAAAATACCCATTTACTCCAATAATCTGTCTCCAGCCTGCAGCAAGGGCTATAAGCAGCATAGAGGCAGGGCAAGCATGCAGTGATACTACCCAAAATACCCTCCCAGTCTGCAGTCACCTGCAGCATAATTCCTAAACCAGTGATTGTGTCTGTTTTGAAGGACCTTTCTCCCATTAACCTGTCTGGGAAATTGTGTATCCGTATATTCTTGCATTTACAACCTCATGTGGCAAGGAGGCCCAGTGGTGGCAAGGATCTTCTTCCAGCTTATTCTGCTTGCCTGCCCAAAGCATCAGTTCCAGGAGAGGGTTTACATGGTGGAAGGTGTAGAGCAACTCATATGGAACAATTTGGGCTGCTCTCAGGGGTGCTGTCTTAGTTTTGAAAGACAGGTGTCTGCCACGGAAAAGACAGAGCTTCCCTTGGAATGGAGAATGTAAACCCCTCCTCCTGAATTATCATAATTTTGAAATTAAGGCAAAGATATGGGAACAGGAATAACAGTTAACAGTTCTTTACAGGGAATATTAAAAATGTAGTAGTATACGCAAAAAAAAGAGCAGACAAACAAAAAAGAAAAACACTGACAGAGTCAGAATACAGCCTAACCCCCTGTTGGTCAGGGTGGTGGGAGCAGTCCAGTCGAGTCCTCCTGGAGTGGCAGGTGTGGTTCTGTTGGAGCAGGGATGATCCTGTAGAAGGGTGTCATTTTCCTCTGGAGGTCCAGTGGTGGTGAGATGGGTCTGGTCTCCCTCTGGGATCCAGTGCAAACAGACTGTCCTGGTGTTCTGAATCTCAGGTTTTATCCAGGTAGAAATGTTTGGCTCCTCCCCCTGGGTGGAGCATCTCGCAGTGGGATGATGGAATTGTATCAGCCATGCAGTGAGCCTCGATGGCCCATGAACAGCAGAGATCCCTGGAGGGAGGATGGGTTGTGGAAGATAAAGAACGCTGCCCTGCCTGGTTTTAACTGCTGCCCATTAACAGAAGGCACCTGCCCCCTCCCCGCTGGAATTGTGAGGAATGGGTCATAGAAGAGATAAAGAAAACACCTCTTTAACCGGTTTCAACAGATGGGAACAGAATACATCTTGCATTGCAACCCAAGACAGGTGCATAAAGGGGATGTCCACACATCCAAGCCTTGCAATCAGGAGTAACTCATTCAGTTAGCAAACAGTAGCTGGGAAGCAAAAAAACCCACAAGTTTTGGATGAGTTCTAGTCTCACATTTTCTCTCTGCTGTGTGTTTGCAGCTTAGACTGCTTTAAAAAATGTAGGTGGTCCTGCTTGAAACAATTCAGCCTCCTTTGAGAAATGATGTGACCATTTAGATATGGCTGGACAGAGTACAGTACATAAGAACATTCAGAGCACTTTTAAAATCCAGGTGTGCTTCCATTTGTTCTGCTGTGGGACTGCCCCACAGCTGTATGCAAAGCCCTTTCTAGACACTTTTAGTTTCCCCTGCAGTTGTCACTCTCCAAGGCAAGTCCTACCTGCACTATTCTTGCATGTTGATCCATGTTATAATTTATCAGCATTACATCTGCCCTGTTCTGTACTCTGATTAAATTAGAATCCCATTAAGCACAGTTGACTGTCAGGCAAAGGAAATGTCTGATCTTATTTTCAGTATAAGGCATGCCCTCTGCACTCCTGCACGTCGGAAAATTTCCAAGGAGTGATAAGCCTGCAGTTTTGATAGGATTCCTGCATTTCTCCAAGGACTTGTTGAAAATGTGGCAGCTTAGTAGTTGAATATTAGATTGTTAATTGGTACAGTGCAATGTATTGTGTATAAAGGACTTTCTGAACAGCTGCCCCCTCCTTGAGGGTGATCCTTCAGCCACTCTCCAGGGATGCCACAGCAGCAGGACCTGGGCAACAACACCCCTTCAATCCATTAAAACAATCACACAGATGGAAGCAGTGTCTCATCTCACAATCAAGAACAAACCTTGTTTGGCATTCCTTGGAGAAGTACTGACAACACCTGAATTTAAGGTGCTTTGTGTTTTTCTCTTTTTGTTGGAAAAGCAGGATATCCATTGAGCATTTGTGTCAAGGATCATGTGCTGAATATTCCCTCTGACATTTCTAACAAAGCCCACCAGACTTGCCACAGTGTTCAAGGGATTCCTGACGTGTCACCCCTGCATGTGTTTCTGGTCCTGTTCCTGGAGGGATTACAAGTCCTTATTCAGCAAATGTTAAAGTGCAACAAGAGCTGTTGTTTCAGCAACCTTGTCTAGAGAAATGTGTCCCTGATGTGTTAGGGGGTCAGAACTGGAGATCTGGATGATCTTAAAAGGTCCCTTCCAACCCAGACTGTTCTGGGATTCATGGTGAGACTATCTGGCAAATTATCAAAATCTCTTCTTACTTGCTACTGTGTTAATATTTGGTATTTTCCTTTAAAAGGCAGCCTGGCTCTGCAACCTTCCCTTCAAATCAGGTTGCTTAACAGCTTATAGTCTTTAAAACAGTGTGTGCCCATTTTGTTCTCTTGGATCATTCTATGCCTTCTGCTAAGCAGTAATAAAACAAAATGAAAATACAAGATTTTGTTTTAAATATTCACTCCTTAACTGTTCATCCTAGGGGCTGGGCTCAGTTAATCTCTGGATTTCAGTGTAAAATATTATGGCATTTATCTGTAAAACTTATTTGTACTGTACAACACACTCTCTTGAGAAAATCCCCAAACCAAACCCTTTTTGTATCAGGTGTGTTCTTTTTCTGCTATCAAAGAAAAAAAAAATCTCAGGACCACTAAGCAGCTGGAACCTTTTCTATAGACCTTATTTATCTGATATTAGCTGAACTGTGCATTGCACTTTATAGGAACAGAAAGAAATCCTCGCTCTAAAGCAGGTGTCTGTGCTGCCTGTAAATGTCAGGCAGCCCTTCCAGACCAAAAATTAATTGTGCCCCCACCATGAGAAAATGAGCAGGTCAAAGCACCTCTAGTGCTGTGCTCTGGCAGGTTATTAGGTTTTCACCTCAGGAAATCCAGCTTCAAATGCCATGAAGGTTCAAGTGACCTTAGCTGGTCACTCAGGAGCATATATGCAACAGATAGAAAAAGTTAATAAAAATACATCAGGCACCACCCACTGACAGCTGTTTAATTACCAATCGTTTGCTGCTAACACAGAGAAGCAGTGTGGTGTCCTCATGGGTGCTTCATTAGTACCATGCGATTTTGGCTGTGTCAAGGTTTATTTTCTGGTCAGTCCTTTAAGAATGGAAAAATCAAATATAATAAAAATACAACCTGTAGTGTTATAACTGTCAGGGTAGCAGTGATTGCTATACTGAAATCAGACCTCCCAGCCTGGTTTTCACATGTTTTTAGTTGCTTTTGTTGTTTCAAACTATTTTGGTGGTAAGGAGATTTTTTTAAAAAGAAAAATTAATTTGTGTTGTCCTTCAACAGAGTGTTGTGCCCAGGCCTTTAAGATGCTCTGTCACAACAGACCTGCAGGGAATCCCAGTCCTGCTCAAAGAATTAATCCCTCTCCTTTCATCCAAAGCACAGCTCACCAATTTATGGGGTCCCTCAGTTAGCACAAAGGTTAGCGAGCACAGAAGAGCACTACAAAAATAGTGTTTGTAGCTCATTTAAGATGGGAGGGCATCAGCTGTGATGCTGTGCTTCCTTCTCCTCCCTTAAAGTTCCATTCTGTCCAGTGGAGTTTAAATAGCCAGAAACCATCCTATGTTCACAAAGAATGAAAGTGAGGGACTCCTTAACAAAATCTCGCTGGAGGACGCAGCAGATTCGCAGGTTGCTTCTGCCATTACATTTTTTGGTTTTCCTTGCTCAGCATGATAATTGCAATAGCTCCTGGATTTATACATTGCAGAAGGATAAACACACGCACATCACTATCTTTCTGCAGGTGCAATTTATGTTTATCTTCTTCCTGCTGCGGGTCCCATCTATTGATTTCCAGATGCTGCCTTTCTACTTAAGCCTTGGGGCAGAGGGAGATTTAGTCAAAAAAATGTCCGCACCAGATCCTTGGGAATTGCTCAAGGTGCTTTAAATCTCTCTCAGACATAGGACTGTGCGTCTGTAATCATCTCATCACTCACTCCTCCTGGCCAGCCTTGTCTTTCATGTCATGGACACTGAGTTACACTAACAAACCAGCAAACTGGGCACCTTAACTCTGCGGATGGATCTGTTCCCAGCTGCCTGTTTAGGGTAAGTTTTGCTAGGAAGAAACCGCATGGAGAGTGGTGTTTTCAGGTTTTTTTAGAATATCTGTGTATGCCACTGCAATGCCTGCTAACCACTATGAGCTCCAGATTTTTTCTAGTTTTATTGACTATTGACCTTTCATTTCTGTGGCATGATTTTTTTTTTAACTAGGTAGATGCTGTGTGCTGTCAACCAGTCCAGGTCACCAACAGCTTCAGTTGACTTTACTCTCTTGTACCTTGCTGTGTTTCCAGCCAAGCCCTGTGAATAATCTTGGCGTTTTGTTGTGGTCCAAGCTCAGTTTTGCACCTACATGCAGGGGCTTTGCTGTCAGTGACTAATTCTTTTAGGTCTTTCTTTCCAGAGGCTCTGTGACAAGTTTCAGTGCTCTCCTGAAAGCTACCCCTCTTGAGCTCCTGGAGAAGGTTCAGGTTGGTATTCCCTTCCACTGCTGTGTCCCATTCCTAAGCCTGATGAAGGACTAATCCCAACTGAGGCTCAAAGTCTGAAGGAGCAGCTTTCAGCTGAGCTGGCTGCAGCTGTCCTTTGGGAAATATCCATGCCTGGGATCACCTCTGCTCTGTGTGGCTGCTGCTGCGCACCAGCAGTGACCTCTCATGGTCTGTTGAGCCAGGTCAGAAAGGCACAGCACAGACAGTGCTGTGGCACTGCTGGTTCCGTGCTTTTCTGCTGCTTGGTTTTATTCAAGTTCCCTTAACAGAACCTTTCTTTAGCTGCTTACTCCCTTAGCTAGTTTTAATTCTGTTCTGTGAGTCTTCTGGACCCAGTGCTGATCTGCATGTAGAGCAGTAATTAAGTTGGGATCATGAAGTAACTTTATTTGTATAATCGAGAGAAACAGTATTCAGCAGCATTTTTATACCCTGCTCTTTTCATTAAGAATATGGGCTCGTCATTGCAAAGTGTCTGTGGGAAGACTTTTAAGAATAATTTTGCGGATCTGATTTTGATTAAACCTAGAGAGCTGGATCAGCCTCCTGAATAGCCAGCTGCTGGTATTTAAGGTGAAAGTCTTGAGTTCAATTTCCTCTTTAAGGTCAGCAGATCAAGAACTTGAATTCAGAGCAAATTCTAAAATACAAATCCTTATCTTGCCTTATTTCATACTCTCACAAACCAAGCCTCATCTTCTCCACAGCTTTTAAAGAAAAGCTTTGCTTGACCTAAAAATCAGCCATACAGAGCTCCAAGAACCAGGTTGAAAAGTTAATTGCACCTTCTACACTCCAATGTAGCATTATTGATTAGAGAACTTATTTAAAAAGTAGATGTTTTTAATGTACTTCCAAGCTTTATTGCTCAGCTAGTGAGATTGCTTTCAAAAATCCCTAACCTAGAACTCCACTCCTCAGTATAAATTCATTACCTGAGTTATTCTTGCTGTGTAGCAAAGAGGAAAGTTATATCCAGTATTATGTTCCTAGAAGCATTTCCAGCCTCACTTTGGCAAAGCACTGTGGCTTTAAGGGCTTGAAATTGTGTTTGAATTTTGTTGCAGCTGAGGTGGGAAGGACATGATCTATCATACTTTTCATTTGCTGCATCTACTAAAGTGCCAGCACTGTTCTATACCTGAGGTTATTACTGGCATCTCTATACCAAAGCAGTAGAGTGTGTATCACCTTAAAGATGTAATTAATGACCTACCCTTGTTTTTTGTCTTTCATGATAAAGACAAATTCTAACTTTCTTTTCTATCTCTTTTCCCAAATTCAACCTGGCAGGCAAAGATTCACAACAGGAAATAACACCAAACGCTTCCCTGGGGATTCCTTTGCCTTGGCTGCTGGCGTACAATCTCTTTTTCCTGCTTTAAGGTCTGATTGAAAAAAAGCCATTTATTGGTAGTTTGTTAAATTTTTAAAGTAGAAAAATGCAAGGTGTGGGGGAAAAGCAGTATCCAAAATAAGCCATTAAATTTCACTGATTTCAGAAGCCAGAGCATCTTTTTGAAATATTTGCTATGTTGTGGTCATTGTGGAGGAGACAAACACTTGAATTAGGCCAGCTGTCAGGTTTAGTGGGGTTGAGCAGTGTTACCATCCCAGCTCAGCAGCACAATGGGAACTTCAGAGCTCAGTTACAGCTCATGTGTAAATGGTGCCTTGTTACAGGGGTACCTTCACACCTACAGATATCACCATCTCTCAGGGCCTGCTGTGTCACCTTAAAGTTTACAACAGCCAGTTCAACTAACTGCATAAAAATTAGCCCAAGACTGTTGGTACAGCTGCCAACAGTAGTTTGAAACTCTGAGAAACAGACATGGTAACCCTCTGCATCCCAGTTACTCTTCTTCCTTCCCACTAAATAACTTCAGAGACAAAAATATTCATCTGAGCTCTTTATCACGATGGTCACAAAACAGCCACAGTGACATATTCTTGGTTGTGAAGGGAAACAAATGCATGTGCTTTCCACAAATCCATCTGTTTGGTGACTGTGACAAAGCCTCCAAGGGCAGACAGCATCATTTCCCCACAGCCTTCATCCACAAGAAATGCAGCATCTCTCAAAGGGCCTTTCCTAAACAAGCACAGGCAACTCAGTAGCAAGAGTCAGAACTGGCACCTTCTAGAACAGTCATGAATATTAAATCAAGCTCTAAAATGATAGTATGGAAGTTGCCCCACCTTGCTAAGTAAAATGAGCCTTCCCTCTGTGTTGAGTCTCTTTGGGTGAAATAGATTTGTCGTAGCGGTGTGGTTTTGTTAGTATTGCGGAGTCAGCACAGGTCAGTGGGCAAACTGAATTGTCATCTGCCTGCCTGGAACAGAATTGTTCACTCTGTGCTCCCCCTCAGTGAGCCTGGGGAGTCAGAGCCATGTTCTCAGCACAGCCCATGCTCCCTGGTGCACAGGCAAAGGGGCTCTCTGGATGCTGGTATGAGCCCTGCCCTCAGCAAATGCCTCCTCAGGAACAGCCACTGCTCCTTGGCTTGTCCAGCCCCTGTAGAACCCCTTTGCACAGTGAAAGGATTTTTTTTTCGCTTTTATGTTCTCTAACAGACATGAAAAGTGATTTCTGAGATTAATGCAGTATAAAATTTTAACTCGCTTTGTATAACTTCCTTCTTTTTAGACAGGAAGGGTTTATTCCTCATCTATATTATGACATACTTTGGCAAAACCAATCTTACTTTTTTCATCAGTGGCAGCTTGGGATGGGCATAATATTTACAAACGATGCCATGAACAAGTTATGCAAATCACCCAAATGAGAACCCGTAAGCTTTTATATCCTGCCAAACAATCGTGTATTGTAGAAATGTCACATTTTACAGTCAATTTGAGAAATGTTTTAGAGACTTTAAAACATTAGTGCCCTATTTTTCATATTGCTCAACATATATAACAGGATTTGTTAGTACCATGACTCCAAAAATATAAACCTTTGGAATATGACAGAAAAAATAACTGTAATAGATTTTAAAAACCTAAGTGACTTTGAAAAGCCTCTTGGAAGTTCATAATACTGTCAATTTTTTAAAGATCTTGTCTAAAATTGAAAACCTGTATGACTGCAGAGAGGCAATCTGTGCCTTTCTAACTAGTTTAAAAATACCGTTTCTTAGTGCATGTAAATGAGCCATTATAAAATAAATCAGCAAAAAAGTAATGGATCCTCTTAACGTATGAAGCTCTCCAAAGGGCTCATCTACACTGCAGAATTCACAAGTGTCTGAACTGAGCTAAGGACCAGTGACTGCATGGCCACATTAACTGATTTTTAACATTGTTCCACAATCTCTTTGGCAGTGTCCTGTAAGCTTCTTTTTTAGGAGATTCTGGCTACTCAGAGTAGGTTTCCTGGGAGTCACAAATTCCAGAGAGATTTGCAAGACCTCCCTTTCCTAATTCAGTGTGGGGCTACTAGTGAAAAATGAGCTAGTAACTAGCTCATTTTTAAGCGATTTATCTAAATTTGAAGGCATTTTTGAATTATTTGTAAGCTTTAATTTTTTTTTCATCTTAAAAGGGGCATGTGGATTCTTGGATTGAAAAATAGCAGAAGTTTTCCCTTGGAAAGGGAATTGCCAGAGTATTAACCCACACAATTTTCCTCCCTAAGTGGAACAAAGGAACATCTAAGGGGGGACTAAGGAACAAATATCATAATACGGAATTTGTAACAACTACAAAATGATAACTTTTTAAAATGTGCCATTGAGGGCTTTTTTCCAGCAAAAATATTATTATGCCATATTATGTCTGAAATCCTTACAACAGCTTTCCACCTTCCCTGTAAAGACTAGGAGAAAGGGCTTATTTTCTCAAAGCTCTTCTAAATCTCCATCTCCCTGCCAGACTTTATTTAAAAGGTTACAGAGCACCAATGCCTCTTTCCTGGTGTTATACTGCTTGTGTGCTGGCCCCAGTGCCCTGGGTTTGCACAGGGCTGGTGGTGTGTGGCTGTTTTGCAGTGGTGAACTACTTACCGCTGGACAAGGGCAAGTTGGGGGTTTTCTAACCTTGGTTTTCCTCTAAGTCTTTTAATTAAAGGCTCATGACAATTTTGTTTTGATTGAAGCTGTGACAGAAGCACCTGGGCTGGATGAAGCCAAGCCAGGCCCTGCCAGGGAGGACAAGGGGGGACATTTCAGAGGTAAAAATAAATGCACAGACTGAAGTGTGAGGTAGGGAAGAGAGGACGGGGTAACTGAGTCCTGTGGGGTGCTTTGTTAGTACAAACATTCGTGTAGTACAATTAAGGATTGTACATCCTCATCCCTGAGGAACCACAGGGCCTCTCGAGCTGAGTCTTCTGCTCTTTTCCACATTTATAAAATATTCTCCTACATTGCTGCATGGAGTGTTGGGGGCTCCCAATGCAGCTGAGACCCTTGCCCACCCTCCTGCCACACCTGTGCAACACTTCATTTGTTAGGCCCACGTGTTGGGCCTGAGTGGGAACATTACCCCTCTCTGAAACATCCCACAAGTTTTTGGCACTGAGAAAGTAAATCTTACCCTGAGTTGTGCTGGCAGTGTAGTGTTGTGAGCTATTTCAGCAGTGCTGTGGCATGTGCAATATATATTGTGTGTGCTGCAGCAACAAGAGGGATGATGAATGGGTTATGTGTGCCCTGCTTTTTGCTTCTGTTGATAAGTGACTGATAAAGCTGACAAATAGCTGGATTAAGTAAACAGGGCCTACATAACTCATTCAAAGTGAATAACTGTTTGCAAATTATCAATTGTTATCTGCACAGTTTTGAGTTAGGAATGATGGATCCCGTTCCTGTGTAGGAATAATGGGCTAGTGATGTGTATCAGGTATGTGAGCAGTAAAATTGGCCATCTGACAGTGCTCGTCCTCAGGACAGGGACCGGCAAGAAAGTGAAAAAAGAAATGTTGCCTGGGCCAAGTGGTGCAATTTTTGACTCCAGCAAAGAACGGGAATCTGAATACGATAGAGGCTTTGGGATTTGGCTTCTAAATACAATCAGAATAATTTTTAGGCTTGTTTAGAAGCTATTGTAACTAGCTACTACTCAAGGACCAATTTCCATCTCATTCCCATGAGCAGTGTTTGCAGAAAATGTAGAATGCATATCTTTTTACTAGAACAGGAAGAACTGCCTTCTAATATAATGCCACTTCATTTCATAATTCACTGTAGGATGAGAATGGGATTTCAGAGCTGCTGATGTTTTAATCTCATGTTTCCTTGTCCAAAGTAAAAAGCTGCGCATGAACCATGCCAGGTTAAACAGATTTCGTTCCTCAATGGCTGTGTCGTATTTGCAGCACGTGTTGAAGGTGGGGGGTGCTTGTGCTCAGCTCTCTATGATCAAGTGCTTGCTTTTAATTTAGTGAGTTGTTCCTGCAACATCCTGATAACAGAACGTGGCTTCAGATTCCTGAGATAACACTAAGTGCCAATTGCACATCAGGGAGGAAATAACTTGGCTCGCAAGAGCCTGAATTGATCCACAAGGAAAGAGGTTATGAACGGGGCTGGAAGTGCTGACACATCCCAAGCCCGGAGCGCAGCTCCCGGCGAGAGGAGACCTGCGGCTCCCTGGGCTCCAGCTGAGCTGAGCTTCCCGGGGAATTCAGGGGACCCGGGGAGCTCCCGGGCCTGGGTGCGCTCCCTCTTGGGGTTTGGCACCCTCTGCTGTCCGGTTCTTGAACAAAAACCCCCAAAACACCCCGGGAACTGGACAGCACGGAGACATCCAGTGCAAATCAAACCCTTGGATGAATAATTTTGGTGATCAACCCCCCACACTCTCTCGCTGCAGCAAGCAGTGAATGTTCTCAAA
>WBMY01014874.1:0-10018 GCA_013397315.1 Donacobius atricapilla | reverse complement strand
CAAACAAACAAACAAAAAAAGAAACCAAAACACCCCCACCATCCTGCTTCACAATAGTAATTACATAACTATGTTGCTTCTGTTTCTCATAAATGAGGTGACCAAGTCTTGGCTCCTGAATCTGTTGCAAGGTTTCCTGACCATTCAGGCTGGATGCAAACAAAGCACAAAGACTCTGATGCTGCAGGAGTCTCAGATAAGCTGAGGGAGGCTTTTTCTGCCTCAGAAAGGGCTCTGCGCAATTATTAGCGAGTCAAAACCGCCCTAACACAAGCAGGTTCCTTCCTAACATCTGTCATGGCTGTTCTTGCTACACGAGCATCTTGTGCTGCAGCTGAGAGTGCTGAAAATTGTGTAGGACACCTTATGCATGTTTTAGCTATTTAGTTAAATGTTTATTCACTCCAGTTGTGTTGTTGTTTTTTGGTTGTTTTTTTTTTTTTTTTGGAAGCAATTAACAAATGCTTTCCTTGACAGAGAGACACAAAGCTTCACTCCTGCAACAGAAACATGGGACACCTGGCTCTGCAGTCGGGAAATTTCAAACCTAAAACCTCTCAAAACCAGGGGGTCTGTTTCTATTGTGTGATTCCCCCCACCGCATACCTCCTGTATTTTATTGACAAGGCAAAAAATATTCTGTATAGTAGGCATGGGAGCCTGTAAGGAAACAGCCATTGTTTGTCCCTTCTGTATTTCACATTTTGGATCTGCACTTGCACGCTGTATTCAAGCTAAAAAATGGAAATTCATCACCCAAATCTGCAAAGCACATGGTGCCAGTCCTCCCTTAATAGGACACCAGAAAACCAAAGCTGTGCTTCGCAGTAGAGGCCCTTCAATGGCTTTGATTGTTAAATGGTTTCAGTTACATCTTTATGAGTTTTCAGTTATCCATGACTTCAAATATGAAATCCGTGGCAAAAGTAGGCCAAAGCACCGTTCTTCTGAGGGCACAGATCCTGACAGGAGTTGTTGCATTCTTCCTGGGTTAGCTGAAGCTGTGGGCCATGTTCCTTGTGCTAATCTGGACTGCAGAAGCCCCCCATGGCCCAGGGCAACAAGCACAAGTGCCTGTGTAGGGCACGTGCCATGGTTTTGTCCAGGGTGGGCAGTGCTCCACTCTTTGCCCTGTGTGCCCTGGAGCTGGGGGTTCTCGGGGTACAAGTTCAACCAGGGGCTGTTCCCTGCAGGGGCTGCCTGTGCCTGCTGATGTCCATTACATCCCCGGGGGAAAATAATTCAGAGAATGTAGCTATAGGGTAAATTGCCACTTGTTTCTCTTACATTTCACTTCACTCCAGCAGTCTCGATGCTGCTTCCTTAACAAAGGATTAAATCCTTAAATGGATTTACTAATCAACTGCTTTTCTTTCCATACCCACTCGGCTTCTCCTTACATCTTCTCAGACCTGGGAGGATAACTAAAGGCTCAGAATGCTCATACTCATTTCTATTATAAGAAGAAGAAAATACACTGATTCTAAGAAATTCCACTTTTGGAAATAGCTTTGGTTTTTTTGCTGCAAGAACCATGGTGTTCTAAATAGATTGCTGCTCTTCACATTCAGTCTCAATAGAAAATAAAATGGAGGAAGTGCAGAAGGCAGTACTGGCATGATTTGCATATAGTCTTTGAAAACAAGCCTCGGATAGTGGCAACTGAAACCCAGCTTTATATCAGGCTCTTGCTGCAACCTTGCTCAAGTCAAAGAAAGAAAACCTGCCCTTGTGACAAAAATAATCCTCACTCTGGTGGATATCTGAAACAAACAAAAAACGGTAAGACGTTATTTTAAAGAGGACCCAGAATTAGAAACTTGAGTGGTGGGAAAATACTAAATAAAACCCAGAATCCTTATTTGAGGTCTCCAGTGAGTGGAAGCCATGGCACCTAGTGCTGCCTGTGCATGGGACAGTCTGCTGCTGAGCTATATATTCAACCACAGATTGGTTTCCCCAAGCATCAGCCCAGACATTGTTTTTATTGATTTATTTTGCTATCTTCCCACTGCAGTGATAGAATGACAAAAGAACCACCTGTGGGTATCCTAATATATCTAATGCCAGCAGATTTTCAGGTTGAATAAAAACAATAAATCTTTCCCGGCACAAAGGGGAAACCGTGAGGTAAGTTAATTTGGGAAACTAAAGAGCATGATTTAGGAATATCGGGTTTGTTAGAATGGATCTGACCAGTCCTCCTGGTTTACTATCTTCTCCTCAGAGATAGTTTATTAGAGATGACACAAAAAGACCACAAAATAAGCCCCAAAATAGTTAAGTGTTCAATGACACTTCCAGGGACTGGCCTGCTTTCTGACAGTGCAGCAATAATTGTGTTACACCAGTGAGCAAGAGGTCTGACTCTCACTGTATTATGCACATTACAAATGCTCCAAAAATTGGGTAGAATTTCCTAAGGAATCCAGGTACAATACAGGTGTTGTGGCTGTGCTGATCACTGCATCTCTTGTGGGACACAGCCTGGATTTTCCCTAGGGCAATACAGTTAGATTTGTTGTACAACTTCCTCTTAAATTAAGAGAGAAAATGAATAAACATGTAAAACTGTTCAGCCACTTAATATATTCATAAATCAAGGCTAAAACAGTAGTTAGTCAAAGACGGTGTAGAGTCTAGCACACCAGAAAACAAAATTTTCCTCTGTCCTTCCAGTGGGATTTCCTGTCTCCTCACTTCCATGAACAGGCTGAACTTGTCTTGTGGGTTGCTCCTAAAAATTCATATTAAGCCCTCATGGTAACACCGGGCTCCTTGGATCCAACCTATTTCAATCCAGTAATATTACACTCCCTTGAGCTTTCTGCTAGTAAAAGCTTCCAGAATAACACATCCCTTATTCTACACTACTCTGCTTTCCCCAAAGCAGATCCAGCATGGGCAGGAGTGGCTGAAGTTCCCCACAAGTGCTGCTTTGCTGATAAATTTTAGCCCTGACCCATTCTTGGCAGTCCATCTGAAAATGTTAGTTTTTGCTTTATAGGAATTTCAGCTCCTGGTTTCTGCATCATATTTGTCCAAAATTTGGGTCTGACCTTGGTAATCTAGGCAATTTTATTCATCCTGATCTTGGATTTTTGATAATTATACTACAATATGGTACATATACATGAGCACTGCTATATATGAAGCTCAGAAATGCAATTTTGAATGATCTGGCAAATTGTCTAATATATTTACTCTTCTTTAGATTGCTTGAAGGAGCGTAAATAAAGTCAGTGTATCTGCCCCCTAAACCCCTAGATATCAGCAGTGATTGCCTCTGTAAGGTCAAGGCAGTAATACACACCTGCCAAATTCAGACTTGCACCCTTCTCAGACACAGGGAAAAAAACCCTAAATTGAAAGGAAGATATAAGAGCTCCAGAGATATTTCAAAGGAAGCCAATAAAAGAGAAAAGGTAGAAACTGACACTCACCAATAACAGGTTTCTTAAAGCCTCAAATTCAATAAACCCACAAACCAAAAGAAATTAAGCAGGCTATGTCACTTCAGGACATCATGCTATGGGATTTTAACAAGATTCACGGGTATTAAAAAGTAATGGCATAAATTGGGTATTTAAAGTCAGTATTGATTTGTTGCCAGATTCTGCATATCAACAATTGCAGTTGAGTGTCCATTTACTTTGCTCAGAAATAAATATTCCTGCCCAGCTGCTTGTGCTAGTTGGAAGTGAATCTGTTTTCACCACTGGCAAAGGGACAGGTTGTTATCGCAAGCCACATGGTTCATTGATTTATCCGTGGTGGAGTAAATACAAAAATTTATAGGAATGCTGTCAAAATCATTTATTTAAAAGCTTTTTTTTTTGGAAGAAGAATGGTAACACATTCCCAGGTAAGAATGCAAGAGGCTTTCTGAGTATTTGGACTTATTAACTGGTTGAGGTAAATTATCTGCATTTGATGTTTCTGGCTGGCAGAGTTAATTTATTTGTACAAAAGTATTTAATGATGCAGAGAGATTGTTATTGGTGGTTTAATTATTGTTTTGATCAGAGCTTCTGTATGGGTGGTAGTACTCCTAATAAGATAATCATACTTTTTCATCTGTTAATGAGTCTTTGGAGTATTCCCAACACAGTTTTAAGTCTTAGTTGTTTTCCCGCTCTTGGCTTAATTTCTGTGTTTCATTTGGCTTGCATAATGAAACAAGACAGGCTGCTTTACTGCTGTTTATAATAGCTCTTCCTAATACGGTTTTCTGTGCTTGGGCTGATCAGGAGTTTTCAAAACTACATAAACATTTTTAATCTGTGGGGGGGGAGGAATTCACTCTGCCCATAAATTGAAAGCAGTAAATTGGGGTTTTGTTCTCAGGTAAATTATAATACTGTTTTTGCACAATCTTATTGTGGAATCTAAACTTTACTACCAAAAAACATGCTGCCTGCCTCTCTTTTCCCTTTATGTCTCTTTAAAAAAACCCCAAAGTATTCCATGTATCTCTTCCTGCAAATACTTACTAAGCAGTTGGTGATATCACAGTCAAATACAGTGAAAATACCGACAATATGGACAGTGTTTGAAAGTTAGCAGCGGGAAGGGTATGGCCTAACTGAAGTCGAGGGTACTTTGGCAGTGGGTGTTGATGTAAACCATCTTGTACAGAGGTTAATTGGAATTGTATGAGGAGCTGGGAAGTGGATAAGAATGTTAAGAGGAGAACTGTAAAAGAGCATAGTTAATAACATAAACAGAGGAGCTTTGTTTTTCTCTAAAGGTGAATATTCTAGTTCTCACAGTATCTTCTTTATGGAGTATTTCTATACCCAACTTTTCCCAATTGTGTGACCACACTTCCTTTCCCTCTGCTTCATTTCTATTCTGAGTTTACTGGGCCTGGCTCTCCTTGTTTTGCAGTCCACCTTGGTTCCGTTGCAGTAATGTGCACATGGGGACAGCAGAGATATAGAACCATGGGGACATGAAAAAGCAAAAGGTGCCGAAATGTTCATGTGTTCTGCCTGCCACAAGCACAAACAATATTTCAGTCCTCCATGACAGTTATACAGGTGCTTACTACAAAACTTGTACTGGAAGAAGGTGACAGAAAACTCCTTCTTCTCCTCTAGAACTTTCTCATCCTCTTTCATGGATGGAAGAAGGAAAGGAAAAAAGAAATGTATTTAAGTAGTAACAGAAGTGCTCCCAGTCCAGCCTTACCTTCAGAGCTGGGGGCTTTTTGTTAGGTCATTGTTAGGGTCTCTTTGGGACTGTTTCACTGTTTCTTATGTGATGGGGTGTTTCACTCGCGCCATCTCACAGAGTTTACAGAGGCCACAGGAGACGCATAAAGACCTGGGAAAAGGTCTTTCTTTGCCAAAAAAGAGAGAGAGGACTGGAAGGAACTAGGTTAGGGAGAAATAGGACCTCTTGAATTTTTATCAGGTATCACAGATCTTCAGAGTAGGCAGTAATTTCCTATGTGGTACACAGTGAGCTGGGGAAAGGGCATCAAGCACGTCTGCCTATAATATAGGAAAACTGCAAGACTGCTCATAGTTTCTCCCCTCATCTCTCCCAGGTTTTAGCCTGAGAAGTTTTCCCCTCTCTGTTGTGAGCTTACACATGCAAAGTCTTCAAACATGTTAAAATCAAAAATTATTAAGATTTTCACAGTGTGGGGAATATCCTAATATCTTAAATACTAACATGAACCTGGGGAACACAGCTAACACTGGAACTCATATATAGGGAGCTGTTGCACAAGTACAAATTAAAACTCTGAAAAGCTAAGTCTAACTAGACAAAATAAAGGGCAGGGGAAAATAGCATATTTAAAATGAACCACACCATGGCTGGTAAAAATCAGGTTTCTTCCATGAATTTATTCTTCTTAGAGTTTTGGGAATTAATCTGAAGTATAAAATGAACCAAACAACCCAAGTGAGGTACAACAGATCCTAATAGGAAATAATAAAATCAGATGTACAGCAGTCAGGAGAAATGAGAAGGAAGCAAAAATGCAGGTGGCAAAAGCAGTCAAACATAAAAGAGATTCTCAGAAGCTGAACAGAGAGAAGGTGGAAGATGGGTGTCCCTTGCTGCAGGGACCGACCAGACTACAGATGCTTTGCTGCTGCTGCTGCCAGCTGAATGTCTAAGGCCCTGTAGTTTCCTTTTTTTCTGGTCGCTTACCTAAAATCACTAAAATTATGTGCCCTGAAGCCTTCTTGAGCCAAGTCTAGAATCTAAACCAGAAAGCAGGCAGCTGGGGAAGGGAAGGTATAGAGCAAATCACTTGGATCTGTCTCTTTCCCTCATCCTACAGCTGAACCTGCTTAAGCATATCTGCACGCCAACACAATGCCTTTGAAAGAGAGCTGTCTCTAATATTTGAAAGGAAGTGTTGCCTCAGGAACTGTTAACAACCCCAGTGTCTACACCATACCCTGCTGGCACACCTGGCACCTGCTGCTGCCAGCAGGAGCATCTTTAACAAGGCCACTGAAGAAGCTGGATGGTCTGAACTGCACCACCTTGTGTGCCATCAGCACACATCTGCAACAGCAAAGGGAAGAGTCCAAGGGGCTCTTCCCTTGCGTCTGTATCAGGGTTCCTTTGAGGATGAACTGATTGCCTTTCACAAGGCTGTCAGCTGAGGCTTTCACCAGCACTAAAACTGCCATAATTTTCAGGCCAACCAAGGTCTGAAAACAGGAAGAGCAAAGCAGAAGTCCAGGGATGTCACTCAGTCACCCACAGGAAGTTATCTTCTGGGTTAGAATTATTCTGATCCATTTGCCACGGAAATGGCAACTGCAAATACTTTAATGCACATCTCTGGTTATTATCCCAGAAGGACAAGCTGTGGAGAACATTGAAGGTTAAAGAGTCCTTAGCAAAATTCCTTAATACTGCAGTAGAATACTGTACATTTTGGAGGGAGACACGGAGTCCCAAGCTAACAGCTAAAGACCAACAGCATTTGCTGAGAAAGTCCCTGTAGTTATAAAAAAACTTAATGAGTTCAAGCCACTGTGTCCAGCTCTTTGTGGAGAGTCTGACTGACTCGGCTTGGTCTCAGCTGACCTTTGGATATCCTGAGCAATGTTGGTTTGCCCTGCAGCTCTTGTAAGGGTCCTGTTTCCTCCACAAACACCAACTTTTGCCTCATGAATGGTCTGGGTTGCAGATGAAGGTCACAAGAGGTCCAAGGATTTCAGAAGCACTCTTGGATTCCCTATGTAAGGCACAAATAGTAATTCCAGTAAGACCGATGTTCTTCATACATCTCACAACCTTTACTCAACCAAATCTACCCTATAAGTAAGGACAAAAGCATTTAATCAACCTGTAACTCATTTGAATTAATCTATCTGTAAGTCAAAGCGTTCTTCTCTGTGTTTTGCTCCCACAGACACAATGTTCCTGTAAATTAATTATCCCTACTTCACTGAAGGGGAATGCTCTGTTCCATGAGTTTCATTTGAGTACAAGCACAGAACTGCAAACACACACCAGTCCTGCTCTCAGTGCAGCGATGTACAGCTTGAGCCTGCAGTCTGTGCACAGAAATGTTCAGAGGGACTTCTTGGCAAGTGCAGTCTTTAGGAGTGTGGTGCTAATTAATGTAGCAAAACAAAGGCAAACTGAATGTTTCACTGAAAGGAGCAGAAGCCCTGCTCAGAGAAACTGGCTGGCACTTAAACCTGGGTACTGATAATCTAATGCTGTTCACACAGCTTGAACACTTCAGCTTCAAAACAGGTCCTCTCTAATATGAGAGAACAACTGAAAGAAAAGGTGGTATGATGCTAACAATACATGTGACATACTGGATCAATTTAGGGAACATTTAGAATTCCTCATTAATCACTTAACGTAAACAAAGAAAATAAGTTTTTAATGATTAGAAAGTTCCTGAAAGACATGTGGCATATTGTGCATGAAGCATTCTGGTTTAATTTTGTAAAAGAAATGGTCTACCACAGTCTGCACCAAAACAAAAACAAGTGCCAAAACACAGTGAGAGCTTGTAGGGAAACAGGCGAACCATTGTGGTTCCTGGAGATTCACGTGTTGCCAGGGATAGCTTTGGTTGAAGAAATGGGACGTACTAAGAAATTTGTGGGCAGCCTGGCTGTCGCCTTGATTTTCAGCCTTCTTGTGTCTCACAGTTCACAGTTCGTAGGGATTTTTTTGCGTACGGGTGTTATAAATAGAAGCAATGTTTTTGTTAGTTTAAGCTAGTTTATGTATTTTCTTCTTAGAGATATGGACAGCTGATGGACAGTTGTCTTGACCAATGAGATGGGGAGAGGTGTCAACCTTCTCCCCCAATCCCTGGCCTTTGTAGAAATACTATAAAAGTGGAGTCAGATTTTTTAATAAACAGTTCATATCTTTTCACCAGACAGAGTGTGTGTGTGTATGTTTGTGTGTCCAACAATGACGTCTGGAGCCAGGATGTTTCACAGAATCTCAGAGCAGGCTGCTTTACAGGGACATTTGCCACCTTCCTGACATGGCCAGAAGTGTGGACAGGTTGCAGAGTGAACTGCTGGAAAATGGGAAACCTCTGAGCAGGCTGAATGGTAAATAATCTTAAAAATAGGACAAGATGCGTATTTTTAAGGCATAGAATCTTAAAACTGCTCTAGCCCAATGGTTCTATTGCCTGAAGTACCAGAAATGGGTTTGAATGTAACAGCAAGAAGTCATGCACTTAAAGATTAATTAGAATAACGGCGAGTGAGCTCAGAGGTTCATCAAATGTGAGATTACAAGAGGAGGAATCCAGGTACATTATTGGTTGTAGGATAACTATGATGCCACTGTAATGTGGTCTTAAAAATGCTAATGTATTCTGGCATGCATCGAGTGAGGTATTTTCAGGAGACGGCGAGATATTAATATCGTGGTACAAGGCAGTTGTTAAGACCTTGTTTAGAACACTGCACACAGGGTAGGAGGCATAAAAGGACGCTGGAGGAGAGGAAAACCTATTTGGAGAGAAGATTAAAAGCAAAGCAGAAAGACTGAGAATGGATGATCTAATTGGTATTTATAGGGACATTTTAGATAAATATTGGAGAAGCAAAGTTATTTAATACGAAGGGCAAAATGATTAAGACCTAATAGCTATAAATTGGTAGTGAACACATTTACCCTGGAAATTAGAAAGTTTCTAGTTTCAGAAGAGTGGATGCTAGAAAAGCCTTGAAGATAAGGGTAAGGCACCCTGGCTGTCTGACGGCAGCTTGGTTCCCAGTTCATCCGCCAAAGTGGATAATAAAATGATGTTGGGTTTCTCACAAATTGCCATTCCTGCAAAGGAGATATAAGGAGATTTAATCCCTGTGTGATGAAATGTGGTTTTGCAGTGTGTTAGCCCCGTGTTTCAGGAGTTTGCTAACATGTCAGAAGGTCCAGCGAGATTCCACTTCCTTTCCGTGCCTTTTTAACCTCCAAATCAACAGAGATGACACAAAGCTAACGTATCATGGAGCTGGCCAGGCGAAGGTTCTGTAAACAGCTGTCTTTCTGCGACTGACGATTAATAGGACATGGAAGATCGTTTAGATGTTTCACGGATCAGACCGGTGGATCACGTTTCTTCCTCTACGCAGTTGTGTGTACCAAGGACTCATTTCCAGGATCGACGGGCAGTCTGGAAGGGCGTGCTTCTCGCTCTCGTCAGCCCGAGAAGTTTGTGATAACCGACTTTTGAGGTTTTCTTCCTGTTGCACGGTAGTTTGGGGCTTTTTTGCAGAACAAGTCCTCAGTTTCTTAGCGGCCGCGCTTTGTTCCGGGGGTGGCCGCTGTGCCCGGCGGTGGCCGCGGAGAAGCGCGGCGGGGGACGCACGGAGCCTGCCCGGGGGCTGCCCGGAGCGGCGCTGGGTTCCGCAGGCGGCGTCTGCCGGGACTCAATTAGGCGCTGCGGCAGCGCTTTCGTTTGAACAGTAAATCGCGCGGCGCCGGGCCGGGAGCGCTCGGCGGGGCCCTACGGATCGGCATGGCGAGACACCCCTCTAGCGGAGGGCCC
>WBMY01014872.1:64955-86232 GCA_013397315.1 Donacobius atricapilla | reverse complement strand
GTCGAAGGGTCTCCACAAATAGTAGAATTAGCTGCTGTGGTTAGAATGTTTCAGAAATTCAACACACCTTTTAATCTGATTACTGACTCCACTTATGTTCCAGGTATTGTGCATAGAGGAGAGAATTCTGTTTTGAAAAATGTTAAAAATTACATTCTTCTTTTTCCCTGGTTGAAACTGCTGGTTTCTCTAAAGGACTGGCAGCAAAAAGGGCCTTAAGTCAATTAAATAAGATAGCTTGCTAGCTGGCAAAACAGACGAATGACACTGGCTCTGCTTTTTCAGACTTATTGACCGATCTTGACAGTGTAAAGCATGCTACTTTGCAAAACAGGGTCTGACACCTTGGCCAGTAGATTTTTTTTTAGGATAGGAATTCAGGTCATGATTTTAATAGTAGTTGTATTAGTTATGATACCTTGCTTGCTTCAGTGTGTGCAGAGATTAATTAATAAGGCCATTAAAGGAGTGTTCTTGGTTGATACAGGAGGGGGAAATGTGGGAATACACAGGACAGAGAGTAAAACAGACTTGACTAGCATAGCTGGTTTGATAACCAAGATGCCATGACAGGAACAAACAGAGTTTTGAAGATTACAGAAGATGGGATTAGACCTGCTTATGGGAAGAGAAGTGATTCAATCAAACTTCTGCAAGCAAAGGCTGTTGTAAAACGTATGAGTTGTCTGTATGATTTTTAACCTAATTGTCGTAGTAAAAATTGTTAACCTTTCTGAAATGGCATATAAGCTTTTGGAGAATCTGGGTAAAATGGAATTCTGATCACCGAATCAGTCTTCTCGTCTCTCCATCAATCATCAATATATGAGGACAGCATTGGCGATGTTCTTGTCCTTCTGAGATGAATTGATGTGTGGAGATATTGGATATAAGAGGGTGCAACTCTGTACAACACCGAGACTACTGACACAGCATTTTCAGGAGTTCAGTGTGACCCTTAGTCCTACTGCTTGTGCAATAGCCATGTCAGCTCATGGTAAGGAAGGGACATGAAGTTTTGTCTCTGAATAAACCTTTGCTTTTCTGTGCAAAAGGAAAACATACTATAATTTATCTTTTTCTGTCCTCTTAGTAATGAGTCTATCTTGCTGTTAAGAATAAGAGAAGACAAAAAGAAACACAGCGCTGCACAGGACTCCAACACAGTGAATTTTTACTAATGCCCCTGAGCTCACTGTATGTGTATGGGGTGTTTTCTTTTAGGGAAAGGAAAAATCCACCTATTGCTCTTTCCCTTTGTTCACAGGAGCAGAATGAATACTAGGAAACTGCAAGAGTATCTTGGTGAGATTCCCTCTTCAGTGCTCATCAAGGTGTCTCCCCCTGTTTCTTTTAAATGATGGATGATTTGGAGCAAGAAGAAAGAGTAAATTAAAAACTATCTAGAGAAAAATTTGGGGGTTTTTGTTTATTGTTTTTAACAGATTGAAACATTAAATCCTGTGCCGTTTATCTGCCCTAGCAAAATCTGAGCATAATTACCCAAGGTTCAGAATACATGCTCACAAACCTGTGCTCCTGTGCCAGTGCCTCCCTTGAGGTTTGGAGACACTCAGATCAAGGATTCCTGTGCCAGGGGTTTTCCATAGGAAATACACTTTTGATCCCCTCAGAAGCCTTTTGCTTTGACTTGCAAATGAAAAGGACGCAAAACCTCCTAAGTTAATTTCCAAGACTGTAAAGCCTGGGGCAAGTGGGATGGTACTGTTCAGCTCACAGTTGCATCCCCAGTAGAAGGGAGCTGCTAGTCTCTAGGGAACTGGGGAGACAGTGTTCGAGTAATAGTCACTTTCACCTCAAGATATCTGATGCTCAGTTGCAGCTACTTTTCTTTCCAGGTTGTTTGCCAGGGAAAACAGTGTTGTAGGAGTATTTTGAGCAGTTCCGTAGGAATCCTTTTGATCTGGTGATATGGAGCAGCATGCAGTTGTTCAGCAGCTGCAATGGCAGCCATAGCAATTGTAGTCACTCAGCATTTAAGGTGCAATAAACAACCCTGGCAGATTGGGTACCAGGGCATTTTCTCTTTTCATATTCTAACTTCCATTACTTTGGTATGCATGTCAGGTAGGTGGGATTTTCTGGTTTGTGTGGTCCTTCTGGAGGCTGGCTGGGTAGTACATCTGGTGGCAGAAGTCCTTTTTTTGCTTTTACATGGGATACAGGCAAGACAATGGGAAGACAAGCTATTTACCATACCAGCTAAATGGTGTTCATCTGTCCTGACCCTGAATCTGACCTTTGGGAAAAGAAAATAGGTTGAAGGGGTTGGTTGTTTAGGATGACATGGGGACCTCTGTTTTGATGAGGTGCATGAAATGGAAAGACACCTGCTTGGAACTGAAGAACTATTGTGATGGGAAATCCTATTGCTTCCAGGGAATCATACTCTTCAGAGGAATGAGGCTTACTTTCATAACCCCTTTTTTCAGTATGGTACAGTTATTCTGGAAGAGTAGATGCTCTTTGGTTATACAGTACCATTTAAAATGATGTGCAACTCTTTGCCTAAACAGATTAAATATTTTCTTTTTGTGCATTGCAATCTTGATACGTTGGAATATTGTATGTATGAAGTTTTCAAGATATTCACTGTTGAAAAGTTTCAACAGTTAGTCAGAAATGTCTTGCAAGTTAAGATTTTTTTTCATGGCAATTACCCATATTAATTCAACTGGCTTTGAATTTTTTCTGCCTTGCCTTTTTTCAAAAGCCAGAGATTTCCAAACATCTTCCCATGTGGGCTTTAATCCAGCTGTTAACTTGGATGGAATGCAGTAAAGATACATACCATTGTGCAAATGAAATCTTATAAACCATACTTTTAAGTTGGTTGAAGCTTTGAAATACATGGTTTTTAAAAAGAGTTGAGGTCACTGGCCTTGTCCCCTGCCATTACACATCTACGGAAGTGCTGATAGCAGTTTACTCCTGGTTCACTGCAGACAGCATTTCAGTACTGTGTGAAGTATATATTTAATCTCAGTGACAAACTAACATCAAAGGATGCTCAAGGATTACTCAAAGAAGAATGTGTGGCTTGGTAAGAATTCATATAGGGTTGCATTTAAACTTTTCTGAAAGTCTGGGCAGAAAGCCTATTATAGAAGAAAAGGCACTAGTTTTCTGTCCATAACATAATTTTTACAGTAGCTAAAGGCAAGTTTAGGCAGTGGCCTCAGAGGAGCCTTGTGTATTGTCACTGACACTTCATCATACCCTGAAACAGTGGGGATATGATAAGAACCAGATGATATAAATTTATTAACCAAACTCAGTGGTTCATATCTGGGAAATAACTGGCCTAAATTCTGTATCAATGCTGTAGTCCAACAAGAGTTTAACTGCATTTTTCACTGTCTGTATTGCTGTTTGTCCTAGAATGACTGTATGATGCCTGTATCCCCAATCATCTGTTCTGTATATTGTGTTCTGCACCTTTAAGGTGATTCTTAGAGTGCAATTTGTTTGGAAGACTATGTTATCTCCTCACATTCCTCTCCAGAACACTCTCCCTGTGCAGCGGTGGCTTGGCCGGACTGCTGCAGGACAGAGATCGCCTGTGCTTTTTAGTTAGTTTTAGCTAGCTAGGGCAGAGAACTGGTTTTTCTTTTTTTTATTCCTTGGGACTGTTTAAAACTGCTCCGGACTGAAAAGCCAGAGGAGAATTGGAAGATTGCCCCTGTGCCCCTTTTGAGGCCCAGGATAGCATTTTTCTCCAGCACTGGAGGAACTGATAAGAGACTAAGAGAGAGACCAACTGCATCTGTGGCAAGGACTTTTCTCAATTTGCCATCTCACTTCAACAAAAGGTTTTATTGTTTCGTAATATTCATCCTGTGTCCTCGTGGGAATTTTTCGTTTTGTTTTGTTTTTGTTAAATAAATAGCTTTTTCCACTTTTCTCCAAGGAAGTTTTTTCTGGACCAGTTGTGGGGGAGGGGCCATTTGGGTTTGTTAATTTTCAGAGAAACCCCATTTGGGAAGTTTCCTCCCAAAATTTGCCCTAAACCAGGACACTGTTTAATCTAGGAAACACACTGGGTGCTTGAAAGAGGAACTTCAGCAGCATTTAACTCAATGAGGAGGAAGACTGGATGCCTCAGAACCAGAGGAGAAATTATACCACATGATCTACATTTGTACACACACTCTTCTGTGTGACACTGACAAATAGTTGGATTCTGCTCCAAACAAAATTTTAAATTCAATTCCAATATGCAACTAAGATTTATTTTCTTAAGGTTGAACGTCTTTTACAGACTTCAGGACATGAACAGAGATATTGCTGCTTTTCAGTTTTCTTCCTCTATGCACCTACACACATGTGTACACATATACTTTTAAAAGAAACTTGGTTCTTATCAGGGATGCAGCTCCTAGATGTCCAGGTAGCTGTTGTGTGCCACTTGTATTTCAGGTAGAAATCGAAACGATCTTTGTGTATTGTAAGTGCAAAGGGTAGGAAACACCACTAAATACAACATGAATCCTTGACAGCTCTTTAGTAAATTCAGATACTACTCTTAAATGCTGAAGCTAGATTTTTTTGAAGTATCAGGTTGGATACATAGCTATATTAGACTTACTTGATTATATCAGATTATTTTTGTTCATATTATGAAAAGTCCTTTGTTTGACCTGTAATTTAAAGCCTTTTTTTTTTTTTAATTCTATGAGCATCTTCACCTGAGTACCCTATCTACTGACAGTGATTTAATTCTTTACATGTGATCCTTTTTTGCTTTCTGGTCCAATAGCACAAGGTGTTTTTCATGGTTCTCATTAGACAACTCTCTGGGAGTCCTCCTGCCCATTCCCACAGGAGCTGAGGTATAGGGTGGTAGATGCAGGATCACCATCAGATGAAGACATGTATATTAAAATGGTAAGGGATTAAGGAAGATCTGGTTTTGATTAGTGCAAGCAGATTTATTTGTTTATATAGGTCATCGGTAAGCAAATTGCTTAAGGGTGGCATTTCAGACTTGATACTTTTGATGTCAGGGCATCCTGAGTTTTGTCTGGGCAAAGCTGTCTTGGTTTGGAAAGACAGGTGTCTGCCAAGGGAATGCTGGAATTTCCCTTGGAATGGAAAATGTAACCCCCCCTCTCTCCAAATTATTATAACTTTGCCATTAGGGGCTTTCAGGCAAAGACATGGAAATAGGAATAACAGTTCTTTACTAGGAATATTAAATATACAAATGTCGTAACACAAAAAAAAAAAAAACCACCAAACACTGACAGAGTCAGAATACAACCTGACACCCCGTTGGTCAGGGTGTTGGAAGCAGTCCAAATAAGTCATCCTGGAGTGAGAGATGTGGTTCTGTTGGGCTAGAGATGATCCAGTGGAAGGGTCCAGTGGTGACAAGATGGGTCCAGTGGTGGCAAGATGGGTCCAGCCTTCCTCGGGGAATCCAGTGGAAAATTGATTGCTCTGCTGTTCTGAATTTAAGCTTTATCCAGGTAGGAATGCTTGGCTCCTCCCACTGGGTGGAGCATCTCACAATGAGATGATGCAACTTTATCAGTCATGCAGTGAGCCTTAATGGCCCATTACAGCAGATATCCCTCGTAGGGAGGATGGGTGGTGGAAGAGATAAAGAACATTGCTCCACCTGTTTTTAACAGCTGGCCCATCAACAGAAGGCACCCGCCCCCTTCCCCCATAGAGTTATGAGGAGTGGGTTAGACAAAAGATAAGCACCTCCTCTATTGGTTTCCACAGATGGCAAATAGAATACACATTTTTGGTTACATATTGCAAACCGGGACAAAAGCAATGGGTTTTTCCTGGGAAGGTCAGTCTGACATCCACCTAGAATGGACAGAAGACATAACGAAAGTCTTCTGGTACCAGCAACAGGGCATAATGAGCCTTGATGACTGCATTTTGCTTCTTTGTCATACACTGGTGCCAACTTTACTCTTTTCAGGCTTAAGGGCGTATAATCCTCTCTACTTTTTTCTCCACCCATTTTTTGTTACTTCTCTTCACTCTTTATGACAGGAACTTCTGGGCTTTAAAGAAGTATTGTAGGAGTTCTTGCACTGCAGAGCTCTTGACTGCTACTTTAATGTAAGATCTTAAGTTTAGTTCATTTTGTCAAAAGGGGTAGAAGTTATTAACTACCAGTATAAGCTGTTTTTGAAAACTCTGTAGACAATGAATTCTTAAGTAGTAATTATATGTATATATCCTTTGAAGCTGGAATAAATCTGTAATTGACAGTTGTCTTCTGATTTGAAATGACTTTTTGCGTATTGCTAGAATTTCAAGCTTAGTCTTAACCATGTAGCTCACAGGAAGGAAAACACTCTACTTTCTTTAACATTAGACATGGATGGCATTGAAATGAATTATGTTTATTCCACTTGTTAAAAGAAAACTTGGAGCTCATTCCAGGTTGAGATGTCATGGTTTTTTTGGAATATATAGGTCTTAAAGCAAATTTTGGAATGCAAGTAATAGGTTCAAAGATCTTCTTTGGGTGGGATTACAATTTATGTCAGAAAAACTTGGACCCATAGAATGTCTAGTTGTGCTGACGCTTATGATCAGTGGTGAGGTGAGAGTACTTGGTTCACCTGAGTTTACCTTACACATGAGTTTACCATTTTAAATTATGTCTTTGGGCTTTCAACAGGGGCTGAATGATCAGGTCATGTGCACATCTGCAGTTTGAAGATAGTTGTTTTCCTATTAACTGGAAGCATATTTTTTAATTTTAAGAAAATAAAATTGCAAATACTGATTTTTGTTTTATAAAAATTACTCTTCAAAAATGTACTAGTTTGAAAGCAAAAACCAGTGTGAGAATCCAAGTTAGAAATACAATTTTATAGGAAGGAAAAAAAAAAAGGCAAATTAAAATAAAAACAATAGTACAGCCTGACACCGTGTTAGTTGGGGTGGTGGTTGCAGTCCAGATGAAGTGGTCTTGTTGAAGAAGTGATCCTGTAGAGAGGTCTGGTAGCTCTTGTCCTCTGTCAATCCAGAGGGTAAGGGCTCCCTGTGCTGTCCCAAATCCCAGATTATATCCAGGTAGGAATTCTTGGCTCCTCCCCCTGGGCAGAGCATCTCACAATGGAATGATGTAATTTCATGAATCACATCAGAGGGTCCTTCATTGCCCATTAAAAAGAGATAGCTCCCGGAGGGAGTTACCCATGAGTCAAGCAGCAAAGCACGGATGGGCCCATTTACAGAGAAGATAGTCTAGAGGGAGGGAGCAAGGGAAACACTGCCCCACCTAGTTTCAACAACTCATAAAGATGGTGATAGAATACACACTTTGGGCATATCTCACATCGTAACCTAGGAAAAAAAAAGCAGTCAGGTTAAATAATCTCGGTGAGTTGTCCTGTCTTCTCCTATCTCAAATGTAAATCTAGAGACTGAGTCACATGTAGTTATAATCACAATCTGATCCCTTATGAAACTTCAATTTTTTACATTTACCCTTGCAATTGCTGTAGGTTTTTTTGTATTTTAATAAGGGTAAGATAAAATGAGTGGGTCAAATACTTGTTACACACTCATTAGACAGGCCCCATATTATCTCTCAGTTAGTTGAATTACTTTTTGGTTTTACTCATGAATAACAATATTGAAGGCTGGTATCTTTCATCATATTTCATTACTACTACTCAGCTTCACTGACAGTAAAATTATTTCAGTGCTGAGTTCTGAAGTGTCTCAAGTAATCCCTTAGTGTTGCCAACAACCAGGAGGTCCAGGTTGATGACACAACATTGCCAGCCAGGCGAGGGAGGGGATTGTCCTGCTCTGCTTTGAGCTGGAGTGGTCTCACCTTGAGTCCTGGGGGCAGTTTTGGGGTGCCATAATATGAGAAAGACATTAAACTATTTGAGTTCCAAAAGAGGACAACAAAGACCGTAAAGGGTCTTGAAGAGAAGCCATATGAGGAGCAGCTGAGGTCACTTGGTCTGTTCAGCCTGGAGAAGAGGAGACTGAGCGGAGTCTCCTCATGACAGTTACAACTTTCTCGTGAGGGGAAGAGGAGGGGCAGGCACTGATCTCTTCTCTGTGGTGACCAGTAACAGGGCCTGAGGGAATGGCCTGAAGTTACGCCAGGAGGAGATTTAGGTTGGATATCAGGAAGAGGTTTTCACTGAGGGGCTAGCTGAATCCACTAACAGGTCTCCTAGGGAAGCGGTCTCACCACCAGTGTGACAGAGTGTAAGAAGTGTTTGGACAATGCTCTCAGGAGCATGGTGTGACACCTGGGGTGTACTGTGCAGAGCCAAGAGATGGACTTGATGACTCTGATGGGTACCTTCCAACTCAGTATCTTCCATGATGCTATGAAAGCTAAAGCTGACTGCAGTAACATGGGTCAGCAGTGATGCTTGTTGATGTTTCTCTGTTTAAGGTGTACCTTAAAGTCTCCCTCATATTGTTGTTTTGCCTTCTCATTAATTTCAAGTGCACTTAGAACTGCTATCCACCAAGTACTGGCCCAGAGCACAAGTAACTATTGAAGGAGAACACAGCATATCTCCATCAGACGCAGGCATTTTTGGTGCAACTTTGCAAGGTTAGTCAGTTTTCCCAGCAAAACCACATTGCCCACGAGGGACAATATCTATCTAGATGGTTAAATCATTTGTGTCCTTACAAATCTATGTTTCTGCAGTGCACTTGCATGAATGAAAATTAAATACTGAATACAGGTATGACTGCTTTATTTGAGGCAGGTACTGCTGTATGTTTATGACTTAATCCTTGAAGAGCTGAGCATTTGTGTACCCTTCAGTGCTGCTTCTCTATGAAATTTTTTGAACAGAGCCACTGGCATTAACAATAGCACTGTCTAGGTCTGCACCTGATGCTGGTAACTCCTACTCTTCAAGGAATGTGCATTTTCTTTTTTAAGCTAGCAAACAGTAGGGATGAACGAGTTAGGGAAACTTTGTCCAGTGAGTTTCATAGACCTTTAGACAGAGAAACAATGTTCGTTCAAATTCCTTATGGTAAGTGCATGAAAGTGATTACACTGAATGCCTTTTTAGCACATTGATTCACTATGTTGTGTTTATGTTTTTCCTCAGGAGCAGGAAGGCACCTTTCCATATGCCTTTTCATAGCTTCTAACACAGCAGCAAAACTTCAGAGCACACTGTCTAATGTCTATAATACTCCATTTCTTAATCAGAAAAAATCCTTTGTCTCACTGTTGTTCAAAGAGCTCTCTTAGAGCAGCTTCACTAGCTTCAAACTAAGAAAAAGAAGGATATTCAAAAATGAAAGTAAATTCACACACCATTCACTACTAAAGAACTGGTTGTCAACCAGTAAGCGTGCCAGAGAGAAACAGATTTATTCAATTTATTCATTGCTTTCAATAACCACAATGATATCCAGTAAAAAGAGTGATTAAACTAGCAACAGTAATTATGGTGCCTAACTGTTTTTTGCTGATTTTTTTTTTTTCCCTCTCCTCAGAGCTCCAGAACGGCTCGCTCGGAGGAAGACCCAGACTCATTGTGGGATGCCTGGGGCTCATGGAGTGAATGTTCACGCACCTGTGGAGGAGGGGCTTCATATTCACTGAGACGCTGCCTGAGCAGCAAGTAAGTGGCTGAATGATTTTTACTTTATTGATGGAAAAATTCAACCTACTCATATGTGTCAGACCATAAGAAGTAACCAATGGAAGTCTTGACCTATATTGAAATTTTCATCTTAGTGTCAAAAAATTATGGTGATGAGGTTTTTTTAACTTGGGAAAGAAGCCAAACATGCTTGATAATGCAACACCCTTTAAAGAATAGCAAGAACCCATGGAGATAAAAACACGGTCTGGACAACTTGAAAGGCTGCCAGCTCCTGAAGCTGAAACTTCCTTCCACTTTCACCATTTAAGCAGTAAGAGTTCTCATACATTCTTGTACCAGAATGCAGATAATTCACTACATTTAGTACCCCACAGCCTCAGCCACACTGACTATAAAAGCAACACATTAATCAAATGTGGCATCCTGAGCTATATAAGAAAGTGACAATTCTACAAAGGATATCTTACAAATTTATATTTCATGTAGGAAGTCTTCAATATCAGCAAAACCCCTCCCAACAAACAGAAATAAAATGGTCTGGTACAAAGGTGAACTCTGGGTACCCCATCAGTCATCTGAGATTTTATTCTTACACGGTTACTAGATTGCAATGGAAAAGGAAGAACTCATTTCACATCTTTTCCACTCTGTACTTTATGTAAGTTTTACCTGCAAAATACTTCTAGCAAATATTATTTCTGTCTACTTTAGGAAAAAAATTACCTGCAGTAAGCATGGTATATATGATAAATGCTAACAGATTTCTGATAAAGGATATGAAGGAAAACTCCAGACCCAACCTAATGGCTTATAAACATCTCTGATACCTTATAGATTGTAGGATAAAAAAATCTAATACGACTTTCCATCCTGCATACTTCCTTTCATATTTTTATTCATGTGCTTATAAAACTGATGTTAAAATAACAAATAGAGGCTGTACAGTCCAAATCATTTCCTCTGACATTTTAATATGTGATGTTGTTTCGTGAAGACTGGAAACGGCATAAGGCATTGAACCATAACACCAGAATGGGATGACGTGTATTGTAGCTTTATCTGTGAACAGTCTCCTAGTAGTCACATTTATTGAGTTGACTCTGTGTAAAAGTCTGCTGGAAGAAAAGATAGGCAAAAGCAGCATCTTTGAAATAAGTAGAAAACCAGTACTTTCCTATTCCATTCCCATGGATAAAAAAATATTTTTGTTTTAAATGGGGGACCAGATTCTAATCCCTTGTCATGGCTGGTTGTGATTCTGCATTTTCCTCAAAATCTGAAATTTCAGAGACAGGAACTTAATTTTAGTCACAGTATATAATTTTCCATACTTAAAAAATAAGTGACCTTCAATATGTTGCTTTAATGTAAACATGAACCTAGATATATCAGGAGATCTGGGGAATCTGAGCAATAGGTGCTTTCTCTCCGCCCTCATGGGAGCTATCTCTGTAGGTTCTAGACGGGATATCTTGGAGTTCCAAATAGTAGTAGTTGTCCTGGTCTTCTGTAATATGTGAATAAAAACCGTTTCTTCTGGACTGTCTTTGATTCTTGTGCTATTCAGGACAACCCTGAAGCTTCACCAGTGGGGCAGGGAATAACCTCATAAATCACATGGAATTTGGTTTCATACACTACCTTACTGCTGTCTCTTCAGGATACAAACAATGATTCTTGCCTTAAGAAACCAACCACAGACTATGACCCATGCAGACATGGAAACCTCTAATTTCCAGGATAGGGAGCAGGGGGTTAATTAGGTGTGTGGCTTTTGATAGCCCGTAGCAATAAATCACAGATAGTAACACTTGTCCTGGAATTAGCACTCTATCAAATGACTGATAAATTTTCACTTGTCCTGGTCTATATGCAATTATTATTTAGGTAAAGGATTTAAATGAATAATTTTTCTGCAAAGCAAGCATTTTAAGCTGCTAAGTCTGAGAGGGAGCAGGATAAAGAAACTCATCAAAGGTTTCCAAATAAGTCTGTTCACATGAGTGCTTCAAAGCTGGCAAGGCTTCGCCAAAATGTCCATCTCTGAGGGACAATTTGTTGGTCACTACAGTTTATCTCACGAATTTGTTTTCGCTGATTTCACTGCAGCTTGAAGGAATATATTAGATTCTTCTGCAAATGAAAACTGGCAACATATTTAGAACAAATTGGAACAAATTAATCCTAAATATTTCTCATCCTGGGAGGACTGTTTATAATGCCTTGTATCTTTTAGTTCTATATGAGGTGGCTTTCAGAGCATCACATGAATAGAGAGAACCTAGTGCATCTGCTTTGAAGAAATGCAAAGGCTAATTGCCCATTCCTAAACACCATTAATATATATAGCTAAATAAAGGAAACCAGCTTTCTTTCCAGCTTTTATTTACCAACATTATGTCTGTGTTTGTGTTGTTTGTTTTGGGAACATGTTTGTGTTAGGCCTTCACAGCTGTGATGAAAGAATGGAAAGTGTTGGTGAAAATTCTGTATTCTTGTGTTTTAAATAGCAAAAAGTTCAGGGTAATGGCTGTTTACCAGTACATTTCATTAGAACAACTGGTTCTGATTATGCTAAGGACATTATGATGGTGATATAAATACATATGCCAGTCACACAAGCAGACACGTGTTGTCAACCCAAGTCAGTTTTATGTCCTGATATCCCATGCCAAGGGTCCCATGCTGGGTCACTGCAAGGGCAGAATAAACCCCAAATATAAAAAAATGTTTTATTAATTAAATAATTTTATTAATTAAATGGTCAAAGGATGACAATCTTCATGCTCTTTATTTGCATCAACCCTTTATAGTTTCTGATACTGTTGTTAATTACACAAAAGGACAGACCCCCTTTAAATGTTACTGGGTTTTGCCTCAACTCACATGAAAGTGAACCTCCCAGACTAAGTATATATTAGGGGGAGGGATAAGCATTTTTATCATTTTGCACTTCAGTTTTCCTATCTTTTTCTTTTTTTTAAATGAACTCCCATGCAGCACTCCTATTTTTCCTGAGGACCAAACTAGCAACACTTGAGCTTCTATAGGGAACCAAGTTTTATTAGCTATTGGCTGCTTTGGATACAGAGATTATGGAAATACAGGTAGAGAGGCACTGCAATATGGACTTTGCCCTCTTGCTTAGAAACCAACTTATATTTGTTGCAGTCTGTTGATTGCGCTGCAGTGCTGGAATTTGTTATCTAGCATAGAAATTGATAATAACTCATATACCTTCCATGCAGGTTTTAATAAGTGTCCATATTGATTCAAGCAAACTCAGAGTAATAAGAAATATCTGAAATAGATGTCTGAAATTCATGCGCATTTATTTCCTGTACTGGGATACATTTTCAAATTGTAAAAGAAATTATAAATTTTCTAATTCATTTGTTCACCCATCCTGATCAAAAAATATTCTGTGTTTTCGGGAGTTGTACTTTACATATGGACAAGTACTACAGTAATAATGACATAATTTTGCTCTATTTAGGCTTGGCAAGAATATAAGTGTGATTTCTTTTTTCTATCATCTTCCAAATTCACCATCCCTTTCTGTCATGGGTTAATACAGTTTGGTTTTTAGTTAAAGAGGAATACTGCCCTGTAAAGGCTTGTTAATTTCCTGTGGAAGGGACCGGTACCTATGAGAGGCCAAGTTTTAGATACAGACATATTGTTTAACTAGTGAGGAAACTGAATGGAACTTCGGGAACACACTTATAAGGGCCTGGCTGTCTTCAAGTCAGCCCTTTTCCGNAGAAGTGAAAAGAGATCTCTGTCCAGTGAGATGAAGAAATCCGTTGCGTTTGAACTGTTAATTTTTAAAATGACATCCCNTTCCAGCTTGCCAGCAGGTAACAATGGAGCAGGTAACATCCCTCCCTGGGGCCTGCGTGCCGCCCAGCTGGGCTCTGCTTCTGCTGCCAGCTGGGGCAGGCCCAGGCCATGAGGCCGGGGGTGGCAGGAGGCCCTCCTTCCCCTCCGGTGGCTCCTGGGCAGAGAGGAAAAGGAGAGGGAGAAGCCCGGCCGCTCTGAGATCCCTCAGCCTGAGAGGCTGCTGCCTGGCAGCGAGTGTGTGACCAGCGTAGGCCCTGGGCAAGGTACTAACTTTTTNTTTTGTCTTTATACGTTGTCTGTGGGAGGGGAAAAAAGCTGGGGGAAGGGGAAAAGAGTTTTGAAAGTTTCATTTTGATTCTATTTTTCTTCTTTTAGTGTATGTTAATAAATCTGTCTTTGTGCCCTTTAAGATTAGAGCCTGCTTTGCTTCTCTCCTGATCCTATCTCACAGCAGAAAAGACACTCAAACCACTGCACTAAATTTGGTAAACAGCATTCAGTGAATGTAAAACCACCACACTTTCTTTTAAAGTTAGGCTGTGTGTGGCAGAAGACTAGTGTGCCCTAGAGAGTTGCAAATTATTTTTGCTCATAGTAGACATGTAGTTGATTCTTTAAACTGCTTAGAAATCCTTCAGGTTACTGTTGCTTCTGTTTATGAAAAAACATGAAGCAGAGAATAGTTTGAGTGTACAGCAAGAGTGCTGAGCTAGTTATGGAGTCCCAAGGTTACTGAATTTGAGCTAAAGGGCCAAAAATTGAGATCATTACCGTTACCTCTGAGAAATAATGTGTAAAATTCTGAATAGAGTGGAGGTTTTCCATCATTAAGTGAGGGGTTTATGTTTAGTAGCAGAAGAAAGTCAACATTAACATTTTCCTGACAAATTTCCCTCAGAATAAAAGTGTCTGAGATTTAAAAGCAAAACAAAACAAAAAAAACGTCAATAGGACAAAACAAACAAAGAAAGAAAAGCATGTGTTAAAAAAAAAGATTGGAACAAACGTGAGAGATTTAATCCCAGCATTGTTCATATCCTTCATATTGTCTGTGTCACTTATTGGAACGTATTTTTCTCTCCTTTTCAAATACCTCCCCTTTTTTTCTTCACCTGATGACTGCCTTTTGGTAATGCAAATATGAAATAGCCTTTCTGCTACCTCAGCCTGCTAAATTAGCTGGAATTGATTCACTTGTTTGATTTTTTGACCCATTGCCATTGCATTCTGCAGAGTGAAAACAATAGATCTGCATAAATGACTCTCAGCTTCATTGTCATTTGACTTGGTTCATAAAATAGGAACCAAGGTTAAGGTTAGTGAACTGGCTAAATTAGCTAAAATTTGGTCAATTTTATGATGTGTGCATTTTTCATAAAACAGAAAGGGCCTAAAATAAATTAGATTTTTATCATTAAGGAGTAATATTTTCTAATTTTGTTCACACATATTATTGATTTACAAATCAAACATCAAATGGTTTCTGTTTGTCAGACAATATAGAATAGATGCACGTTTTTCATGTTAGTTCAAAGTTAAGTAAGAGAGCAAGAAACTGTTAATAACACTTCTGACTGGCATTGAAAACAGGATACTTTAAATACTGTATAGTTGAAAAAAATATTGCTTTAAGTTTCATCTATATACAACTTTGATACCAAAATATGGGCTACTGTTTCTGCTTAACAACTGTACGTAGCCCCAGCAAGTGCCCGTGACCCTTATTTTCAGGCTGCATTCACAGAATCCTCTGCCTCAGGGGCTTTGATTCCCAGAGATTCTGAAGTTTTTCACATCTAACACTGATAAAAGCTCCTTCAAACTTTCTGAGTAAAAATTACAATGGTGTAGTTATGTAGGTTGGGGGTTCTTTCTTTAGAGAGAGAAGCTAACATACATTACTGTAATTATTATGTAATGATATAAATGCCGCCTGCTCTATCCTGGCACTACTAAATAAACCAGATTAGGCTTTTAAATATTTGTGAAATGTTCCTATATTGGTCAAAATGATCAGTTTAAATACTGTGGAGTTTTAGGATTTTGAGAATAATCGTTTTTCTGATTTACAGTCTGTAGAATAAAGAGCAAAATATTTGTGCCCAAATGCTATCAAAGTTGTTGAATACATCCCCAAAAATAAATGGCATTCTGTTGAAGTATACCACATCACTCATGAAGAGTACAGTCAATGTAATGAAATTCATAGGTGACCTGCACTATGAAATTATTTAGGAGGATATTTCTCATTACCTTGTTTAAAACTGTATCTGTATACTAGTGTAGTATAGACACTAGTATATAGACAAAGACTTTCAGGATATATGAATTGCTGGGGTTTTTCTGTATCAGTTTGTACTTCTGGATGGTTTACTCTGTAAAGGACATCCTCCATGATATAGTGTATGATTCCAAATAGCTGGAAGAAATTTTTAATTTCTTTGGTTTGTAGGTGTTTTTAGTTAAGTCTGTGCCACTTAGAAGCATTTTTAAAAGAAATTTATTATTATATTTACTCTTTGATTAGTGAAATCTATAATTATGAGAATTTTGAAGCCATTTTCTGGTTTCATTTGATGGAAAAACTTTTCCAAATTTTTTTTTCTTCTAAAGGTGGAAGCAGCAGGCAGCATTTCTCATATCTGAGTCAACATGTCAGTGGTATGAGAAGCTTCAAATTTCACACAATGTAAATCAGCATTGTAATCTGTGGAGTGACTGCTGGTGGTCTTCAGAAAATCAGTTAGGCACACTGTGCTGTCTGTCCTAATTTCTGACTTCAGTGCCTCACTGAAGTATCTAAAATTATAGAAAATGCTTTCCTAGCATTGTTTTCCTATGGAATCCCTTGCTAGACCTGACACAGAGATGTCATGTATTGGTGTTTTGGGTGAAAAGCTGGTGTGTAGTAGAAAGAGCAGTACTCAGCTTTGAACTTACAGGTGAGTGATGGATATGCTCTCCATAAGTGTATCCCTCTGTTGAGAAGTAGCCTACCAAACAAAAATGTCTGTGAAGCCCTCACTCAGATGATATACTGTTCATAGGTCCAGGTTCACTGGAAGAGCTCTCAGCTATTCATAGGTCTTTCAATAAATCTGTTCCTGGACTTAAATTAAATTAAAAAGCATTGAATCGGTCAGGGCTTTGTATGATGTAGGGTTTTTGTAAGCCCTAATTCCTGTAAGGCATTTAAGATGTGATTCTCTGAAGACCCAAGCACTAGATTGTACATGAGAAATTTCAGTGGAAGTGGGCTAATACACACGATTTAGAAGTTAGTTGAAGTTGGCAAACTTCCTCAGAGAATGGAGAACTTGCTATCCTGTTCAGCAGGATAACAAGCAAAGCCTGGGTCCTCCTACAATTTCTAGAATGTTCAGATTTGAGGTGTTAGTACTTTCAGGCCTGCATTATTTTCTATACGGTACGTTTGTGATACAGCACAATGGGTGAGATTTTATGTCGTAGTTCTTTCCACTTGGGTTGTGTAGAGACCTCTCATCCTTGTTTTGCTGAAATGCATTTGTTAAAAAAATTTTTGCTTTTCTGCCTTTCTTGCATACTGAAAAACATTCATGACTGTGAATTGCTTTCCATATATTTGCAATACATGTTATATGTGCAAATCTAAACTTAAAGACACTTCTTAAACTATTCTTAAGAAAATAAAAAATACTGAATTGATGAAAACATATGTGAGACTAACTGCTGAAAATAAACAGTATCCTGAAAGTACCCTTACAGTATGTTTTTTGAATTTTCCTTTTTTTTTTTCTTAAATTAGATTTACGTTATTTTAAGTGGACTACCCAGTCATATTTTTCTGAGTTTAGGGAGTGTTATTTAATGCCAACTCTTACTTTGAAAAAAAAACAATCAGTGACTGGGAATGAGACAAAGAAAAACTTGGAAATAAAAATTTACCGGAAGAATATCATGCAAATTGTATCAAAAGCATTGCTAAATTCTAATAAAAATACACCTACTAGTCAATGAGGTGGCTGGCTTTGTTATATAAGGAAATTATGGTAAACACAACTTTCCCCTTTGTGAATTTGTAACCTTCACATTCCCAGTCATTCTGCATAGGAGAGTTGTTTCACCCCATTAATTATTTTGGTGACCTGGATCTGCTTGCACAGCTCAGGTTCTGTCTGTTGCTGGGGACACAGACCTGAACACAACATTCCAGATGGGGTGTCATGAAAGCACACTGGAGGGAAAGAATCATACCCCTTGAGCTGGTCATCGCACTTCCCTTTATGCAGCCCAGGATAAAACTGTCTTTCTGGACTGCAAGTGCACATTGTCAGCTCATATTTAATTTTTCATCCACCAGTATCCCCAAGCCCTTCTCTGCTCTTGGCCAATTCATCACTCTGTATTTACAGGGGATATTGCTGCCATGCAGGGTCTTGTGCTTGGCCTTGTTGAGCCTCATGAGGTACACATGGAACCATTGATGCTAAGTATAATAACATCATTTACATTAGAATTATTGATTGCCTAATACCAAGGTTGTGAAAAACACTATTTATGAAAAAAGGTTGGCCTTTCATGGCTCCAGATCAGTACACATGTTTTTATTTGCCTTGCTGGTTTTCTGGATACAGTGACCCAAGTTGGTATTTTGCTTCCTGGTTGTTTATTTTTTTGACTGCAGAAGAAAGAATATCCATATAGTCTGTGACTAAACTTGCCAGGGAAATTTGGCTTATGCCTCCATGCCCACTTTTCTTGTCTCAAAGTTAACTATTTAACTCTTCCAGTGTTTCATATTTCAGTATGGAGGAACTTGTAGGAGACAGTTTTCTAAACACAGAGAATGAAAGATTTCTACAGACGCATGGCAAAACATATCAGTGCATCTCAACAACCCACAGTGGTGGGCAACATGCTTGTGAACAAAAGGATATGGAAAAATCTTTCTAAATCTTTGCAAATTATTGTCAATAGAATGATTTAGACATGGGTTTAACAGGCCTAACCAAATATTTTCAAAAAATGAACTTCTTAAAGTCAACACAGTCTTGATGTGTCTTTCTTGTTCATAACAATTCAGTGTTCAGGACCTTCTCTTCCTTTACTGGAAAAGGGGTATGGTGGAAGAGCAAAAGAGACTGACTATTCCTCAGAGAAGCACAAACACGGAAATTCTATTGAGGGTGACAGGAGGTCATAACACTGTGCCACATTTGGGAAAGAGGTAAGAGCAACAGTGTGAAGAAGGGGAGATGCAAGATGATGTTATCTCCATATGTGTAGCCTGGCTTCATGCCATAGCCTGCCTAAGATCTCATGAGAAAAGACAGATCCACGGCATACTTATCTCACAAGTACAATGCAGAAACCAGAATCTGTCCCAGAAAAGTGGCTATCAACGGCTATGAAAATAAAGTGGTGGAGATTATTCAACATTGAATTAACTTCCAAACCCTGTAGTGAACAGCTGCATCAAAATTCATAAGCACAAAAATAACCCACCCATGGCTCATAGTTGCTTGTTTATATGCAGACTTGTTTCTTAAGAAAAGCAATTTAAACTCTGATGACTGCTGAGAGTGGCAGGAGTTGATGAGGTCCTCCTCTGAAAATCTCTTTCATAGGCTTTGGTAATTATAGATAAAGGCAACTTTGGCAGGGGGTTGCTGTTCTTTCTGGCATGGATTTTTGCGAGGCTTCTAACTCTAGCTGAGCACAAATACTCATCTACTTGAGACCTTGGAGGGGGCGACTTGAACTAAGTCCTTCTACAAACTGGGGCCTGGAGAAATAAATACTAGGGGTTTGGGTTGTTTACATTAAGAGAAGTGAATATTTTAATATATTAAAAGTTTTTAACCTCTTTCAGAAACTTTACTGGAAACAAGTGACTAGGTTTAAGGAATGAAATATGATTCCTAACAGCTTGCTTTTCTTTCATATTCACATGATAATAACTCCCTGTCAAGCCAAACCCTACCTTTTTCCCCTGAAAAATCCTCTGCTGTGTAGATAACAGAGAAGGCTAGAAGTACTGCTTACTTCCCTGTGCTCTTCAAGATGAACTTGGCATTTTGGTTGACTTTGGAGTTTTCTTACTGCCTGTGTGTACTCCTTGTTGGTAGGAGTTGTCATTTATGTCCTGCAGAGATCAGAGGATAAATGATGACTGTATCTCACAACATGGGCTCACTAGTCTGCCATGATCCTTCCTTGCATCTTGAAGGCTCAGTGCTGTGGAATTCTGCAAAATGTCCATGCTGAGATATGTGTGCAAGTCCCATGGGTTTGAATTCCAAAATAGTTACTTGCAGTTAAGAGAATCTGGAATACTGTCCTTAGGCAGAGTAGATCTGAAATTCAAACTACTATGTGAATGTATTGTGCAAATATATCATCTAAGGCTGAAAGCTGTTTACCTGCTTTTGGCTGGTGGGTGATAACTGAGAAACTAATGAGTTTAAACAATTGAACTCCAAAGTATGGTCTTGCTGAGGAAACAAGGGGAAATTTCCATGAGTGTTTCCTCATCTTCATGAATCATAAGGGCACAAGCTGCATGCAGAATTGAAAATTTTATCTGAACACTCCTGGCCATTAGGCACAAGAAGAAAAATGGAAGAAAAAGAATGAATAGTTGTTTCGTCATATGTCTAATGAAAGAACCTATTATTTTCCTGAATGTAGAGAATAAACGAAAGTAAATGGGGTTTTATATTTCAAAACAGAGAATTTGAAGAAACCATGAAAGGAGGAAGAAACTGAGAGGCAGCTGATAGAAAGGAAACTAAAGTTTTCCTGGAAGTTCAGTGGTTCTAAGATTAATCAGTTACAATAATTGAAATTGTGCTAATAGCGAGTCTGAGTGAAGCAAAGTAATGTCTGATGGGTTATGTGGCATTTCTGAGAGACATGGGGCAGGTATCAAGCTTGATAAACAAGCTATTCAGTGTGGTAAGTAAGACCTGCACTAGCGCTGCCTTCATTCTGCATCAGATATTTATTTGCTATCTATCATTGGCAAAGTATCTTTATGGAATGCAATATGAACAGGTTTCCACACTATTTTTCCAAGCTCACCTATATTGCTTAGGCATTACTGGAATAGTGTGTGTGGGAGGGGGTGTTGCTTGGGTGTTTTGTTGTTGTAATTAGGTCTTTTAGTTGGGGTTTTAGTTCATAGTCTATTATGAATATAATTTTTATTATTGTGCTGCCAAACCCAATTTTTTTCTACTGCTAGTTACTCTCTGCACATTTTTCACTTCTGTGCATGGTTGTAAAGATCAGAATTCATTGGAATTAAACATATAATGCTACAAAATCATTGAATTAGTGCTAGTGATAAGTGACATTTCTGTTCTGCTTTTAATATCATTTTTGTATGCCAAATGCTATACAACAGAATGTGTTATCTTTCAAAATAGTCTGAAAATGTGATGAGGTTTATTTACTTGTTCGTCTCCTCTTGTGATAGTTTAGACAACTGTGATATGTAAATGACTACTGGATTAATTTCACAATTAANGACTACGTGAGTAATTTCACAATTAAGCCTTGTGGATAATGAAGACAGAGAGGATGACTTCAGTAACTCAAAGGAAACTTGTTCCAATTATTTTAGAGTTAACTCAGTATGGGAAAAGTTTCTCTGCTTAAAAAAAAAAAAGAAGAAGTAAAAAAATCAATGCAGATGCTATGTCCTTTCCCTTAGATAGTTAAAAATGGTTTGGATTTTTAAAATCAGGTTTGGCAGGCATTTATTCCTGAAGGAATGTGTACTTGTTAAGTCCTGGCCAAAAAAAAAAAAGAGGGGGGGGGGGGGGGGAAGGTGTGCAATG
>WBMY01014872.1:46762-60279 GCA_013397315.1 Donacobius atricapilla | reverse complement strand
AATAACAAGAAAAAAAAAAAAAAAAAAGAGAGAAATAAATAATAAAAAAAAAAGACTGATGTGAAGCTGCACATTACTAGCACTTTCAACAAGGTTCCTGTTGAGCCTAAGATAAAATTTGTAGATTTTAGATCCCATTAATCAAGCAACCAAAGCTTGTAAACACCACCTGCAACTCTTTTTATATATACCTCACTTTCTTTACTTGGCTGAAGTACCAGCTGTAATGTCATCCCCCATTTTTTGGCTTGCATTCAGACAAGCCATTTCCATCCCTGTTTCTTATCATCTCATGCTGCATTCTGTATACACCAGCCCCGATGTTGTTCATCTTACTTGCTACAAAATAACGCTATCTCCTTTCCCTGCTCAAAACTCCAGCCTGGAAAGTGTCAAACCTAAACTTCCATATAAGTACATAATTCTCAGAAGCATTGGCTTATATGTATGAGAAGTATCATCACTAAGTAGATATTTTTAAACCTACCAGAATGATTAGCGGAGTTTAATTTTCCTACCCAGTGGTGATAAGAAATGCCATTTTGCAATCAAATCTCCCGGTTTATATTTTGCAGTAAAATACAAAAAAAATAATTAAACAAATTATAGGCACCTCACATGTCTCCTTACAATTTAACACACAATTTATGTAATGTCAATTTACTTTTTAAGTGGAAATTCTTCCAAACTCAGATCATTTATTGTTACCACAGTCTGTTCTTCAAACTACTGGATTTTAATAACTTCCATCTTATTTTTGATTGGCTGCATTTTAAAACCTCAGGATGTCATCAAGAAATTATTTCTTCACACTTGGAAACATGGGCTTTTAGTATCTAGCTAATGGCAGAAGCTTGGACTTCTGGGTTTGCAATCTTCTCAGCAAGCAGAACTGTGAATCTGTGTAAATCAAAAATAGAACAAAAACCCCACATTTTTGCCAGTTAATGTGAATGTATAAAGAAACTTTGTAGCCCAAATAACCTGAATCGCTTTCCTTACAGTAATATTTCATGACTCCTCAAGACTCTAGGTAAATCACGGTTTTAAATTCAGTATTTCTGACAATTTTTTTTTTATTTCAACAGCTCATTTTTGAGCTGTTTGATAATATGGCACCCTCAATGCCTTTAAAAAAGTATGCTTTAATATTATGTACTTATATTAGTTTTTGACTGAAGTTCTTGGAAGTTTTCATGTTGAAATTACACTTACGGTATCTAATTTAAACACTTGATTTAATATTTAAGAGAGATGGAGAAAAAAATAAAAGAAATTTAAATTACATGGAGGGCTGCATATTGAACTATTTGCCAAAATGAGAATATGCTTTTAAAAAGGCATTTTTAATGAAAAAAATGTTTTATAAATATTTATCATGAGAAATGTTAGTGGAAGTTTGCATTTATAGTTCATTGACAATTTTAGCTCTCATCTCCATGCCATATTTATTTAACACAGAGAATATTTGCTGATATGTCCCCATTTTCTTTGTTCCTATTATTTCTCTCAAGCTTCTCTCTGTCAGATATTGCAATGTCTTGGGGTTCTTAGAGAAAGCTTTAGTATGAACCCCTCTCCATCTAAGCAACTAAGTATGATCCTAAGTTATTTCTAAGTTCAAGGGAGTAGACTTTTGAAAAATCTGGCTGCAAGAAAGGTAATTCAAGCAGGGCACTCAACAAGGCTTCAAGGCTGAGTGAAGTTTCTGTTAAATCCCTAGATCTCCTAAGTCTCTGTGTTTTTATTTACAGTTCTTATTTGGTCTTAGACAAGCCCCTGCTTGAGGATTTAAGGTTTTCTTTCTCAGTAGGGAAATTGGTGCAGCTGAAACACCATGAGTACTTCATGGAACGGGTTCAGTAAGCTGTTCTGTCAGATGCTGCACAGAGTAGTCCAGTTGTTAGTCATTTTCTGCGCAGAGGAAAAACTCTAGGTATAGTAAATCATTCTTGGCCTCTGCAAATATACAAGCACATATATTGTAAATTGTTTTAAAGTTCCTCAACTGTTTCCACCTATCATTGCTTAGATAGGATCTTCTACATTTCACCCACTAAGTAAACTTTACAAAAGCTGACCCCCTTTTGTCCCATGAAATCTGATCTACCTATCACCATTACAGGACATCTGGGATTCATCTTATCTTTTCCACTGGATTGTTGATTAATGGAAATTGTTTTGAATGGGATTCAAACCTGGCAAAACTCCATGGACCTTATGAATTACAATAGGGTAAAATAGGAGGTCAAGTTAAAAAAAAAAAAAGAAAATGGATGTGAGGAAAAAAATGAAGCCATAATAATATGGGCCACATTACTTGTCTAGGAAGTGAGGAAAAAATTCCTGTGTATATTTTAAAATGGGTTTCATAGATCAAAGGTGTTTCTGATCACCTTTAAAATGATATATAATTTCCTTGCAGTACAGGAAATCTTGACCTGACAGGATGAATAGAGAGTATAGGCATCCAGCACAGGCTGAGTGTTTCAGTAATAGCTCAGGAGCCTTTGTGTGCTAAAGGCCATAAAAGGCCCACCTAGGACCCAGAGTTAAAGGAGGAACAGTTGTTTCCTATTCACTGGAAATTTTTTGTCCCTAAAAGGTCTTAATGAATATGAAGTTCGAAGATAAATGGACTTAGAAGAAACTTTCAGGTTTATTAGTTCTTTCTGATTCTTCAAGGAGTGCAATGGCAGCAGTTCCTCATATCTGCAGGGGCTCATAGATAATTTCCAAAAGAAAACAAAATTGGTAAGACTTGACTATAGTACCAAATTGGTATAACCTGGAGCGGGACTGTAGTAGTTTTGTGGCCAGATACCCAGGCTGCCAGACGGTCCAAGCCAAACACAGGCCATGCAGATTTGGTTAGCAAAATTCCCCATAGAACTACGCAGAGCTGCACTACCTTGCATTCACGACTACACTGCCTTGGCCCATGACTTCTGGCTGTCTCAATGTGTCTATCAATCTGTGGTGCAGGTAGACAAGCTGCATACTGTTACATAGCTCCCAGAATCAGACCCTTAGTTGGAGGAACACCTAACTTCACTCAGGCCAACGGAGCAGTGCTAGCTGGCAGCTGTAGAGGGTCCCCTTCCCCTAAACCACCATGCAAGTACCAAAAGCAGGCTAAATTTTTCAAGAAGACTTTTTGGAGTTAGTCTATAGTTTCTCTTGTCCAGGAGCCAGTAGTGCAGAAATAAGGCACAGCAAGACTGCCTCAAAACAGCAAGTGGCTTTATCTAAAGGTGTGCAAAGTGTTTAGAAGAAAATAGCAATTTACTGCTTGAAAATATATGCAAAAAAACACTGGTTTTGATGTAGCTTCTGTTTCAGCATTTGGAATATTTATTTATAGGTTGAAAACTTATATCTGGCTTTGATCACGTTTGCACAGATGTCAGCATGAAGAGGCTCTGGTCCCCACTGGCATATAACACAAACAAAAAATAGTAAATTTAAAATTAAAAACTAGATGTGCAAAGTTTTGTATGGTTCCTATATCTTCAGTCTCAGTGACCTGCTTCTAAAAATGAGTAATATTTAGAATTCAGACCACAAATTTTCTCAACACTGTATTTTTTGGCATTAAAAAAAGTTACACTACTTGTGAAGGTGTTATACACATACATGTAAGTGTTTGTGCTGTCTTAACCAGAAAGAAAGCTCCTTCCTGAGGGAAAGACATTTCCACTGCCTTCAGGTAAATTTAAGATTCAGAATTTCAGCAGGATAAAAGTTATTGTACCAGGTTGTGACCCTTTTTCACATCTGTGTGCCAAGATAAGTATGCGTCTCTGTTTCTGACTGCTTGTATGTATTGCTTCAAGTTTCACATGAAAACGTTTTTAAACACAGGCTCTGCTATTTAAATCCATTGTTTTATTTTGACCACGATATCAAAGACTGGAAATATTTAACATCAGTCCTGGTCACCTGCCGTGTCCTGGAGGCTTGTTATGTTGAAGAAGGTTTTTTATTTCTTTGATTTAGAAGCATGCAATACAAAAAACATAGTATTGAGTTCTGTACAAAGCAGGATTATGAATTCTGTGTGTCATGCACTTTATTGGGCCTTTTTCTCTTAGTAAAAATAAAGCTGTTACAAGCCAGGAAGTTCTGAAGGTAGAGCCAAGCTTGAACCAAACAAGAGAGTTGGCTTGGATTTCTGCAGCCGAATCTTGGCTTGGGTATCTGCCAGCCCAATAGACCTGACTGTATTCATTTACAGACAGAAAAATTCAGAGAAGGGTAGGCACCAGAAGATTTTGCGGTAGGAAATAAGGCCACTGTGTTCTTCCTTTCTTGTTTGAAAATAGAACTAAACCAGACCTTGGGTCAAGCTATAACTGACTTGTTGTTCATCTTTTGTGTAAGAGCAGAACATAAAGACCACTTTTTCTCTAATTACAGAGCTGTAGAGGAATAATGAATTTCCCACATATTTTTCTGCTCATTTCAGTGTCCATACTTTTTCCTGTATCCAAAGTTTGCCTAGATCATAAAACGAGCCTGGTTGACCCTCAGTTTTTCTTTATATTTTAGAATCAAATTTAAATACTTGCTACATTTTACTTTTTTTTTTTAATCTTCTGTAATATATTGATAGAAAAACTGTCTTCTGAGTTCTCTGGCAGTAAAATACCAGTTACAGGCTTGGACTTTCAACCTCTACCTTCATAAAGGAAGAATGATTACTGGGTTATTGCTCTTTGATACATATTTTTCTAGAGCTAGATTTAACCCATATTCTCTTTTCTGTTATGCCTGAATCCATTGAACCTTTTGTAGCAGGAAGACTACAGCCTTCTACTTAGATGACAGAACTTCTGACTGGAGTTTGACCCTTTACTTTAGGGGTGCATCAGTCTCAAATACAAAGTGAATTAACTGAAAATTTGCTCACATGGTACAAAGAAAATTAGCTGACAATCTGTGGCTAATACCAGAGCTTGTATGTGTGTATTGTTCAGAACAAGAAAGGTTTGGAGTGCTGTGATCCAAGATCATTCAGCATTCAAACAAAATAGCCATAATCACATTCCAACAGTGAATAAGAGGCCAGAATGGTTAGCCTGGGTTTAAGTCAAGGGCTTACAAACGAAAAATTCATAGCCAAGGCTGTGCCATGATCTTTCAAGAGGAGAATTGCAAGCTTAATCTTTAACATAGATTCCATTTTAGGTTTTAATAATAAAAAATGATCCATTAATGTCACAAAGTGACGTGCAACCTCCATGTCTTTCGTATCCAAAGATGCAATAGTTTGCCCTTTTAAAAAAATGCAAAAAACTGTTAGTGAGTGAAGGGGTAAAAAAGATCTGAGAAACATAGGTGATTATTTAAATCTAATAGGAGATATTTTCCCTCAATAGCAATAAGACTTTCCTGACTGGGAGCATAAGAAGTCTGTGAATAAAGTTGTCATTAATGATTGTCTAATAGGAAGAAGTAGTTGGAGGGCAAACACAATACAAATATCCTATAAATATATTGTCCAGTTATGAGGTTGTGTGTACATCAAAACTTTTCTTACCAAGTCTATAATCAACATTTAGGGTTGTCTATGACTTAGGATTAAAAAAAAAAATTATAGTTTCAAAGCAGAGGGTGTAGTAACTGTTCATTTCATCTGGTATTTCACCAGATGTCATCCAGCAGCAGATCTCCTTACAGCAGTAAGGTGAAGAACCCTGCAATCTTAATAATCTGAGGCAGTCATATTGCCAACATTTGATACTTTTTTTGTCTCAGTTCTTATGATATTTAATGTTTTTCATAAAGCTCAGCTCCTGTATTCCTGTAATTATGCGAGAAATTCAAGTTACTTCTAAGGAAACCCTCGTGAATCCCTACCCTTGTGGTTGCTTGCACAAGAAGACTTAAAATATGATTCTTCAAGGATCAAATGCTGGAAAGGAAATAAAAAGAACTCATGCTTATTTTGTCTTATGACTTACGATTTTAAAGCTCTTCTTGCTCTCTGGAGAACCTGTCTAGTGTTCTTCAGTGCTTAATGGCAGCAAGAAATTATACGTGGGTAAGAAAAGCCTAAAATTCTTGTCAACAAGGTACTTTATGCAGTATGAGTGGTCTTTGTCTTTTATATCAGGTAGACTGAGTTCAGAATTAGATTTATATGTCTCTCAAATCCCCGAAGAATAAAAAAAGGGGTTTTTAAAGGTCTTCTCAGTTGCAAGTCTCTAATTATGTGAGCTATGACATCTTAGATTAAAGAAATGCAAATATGTATCAAATGCTTCTCATCCTTGTTGCCACATCAACTGATTTATGTCGCTGAGGCAAAAAAAAAAAAAAAAAAAAAAAAGCTAGGGGCAAGAGCTTAAATAAAGAAACAATTAAATCACATGGTTAATTTTTCTTTCTCCCCAGACAAAGGGGAAAATCTGTCTGAAAGAGAATGACTGTGCACACGTGCTTCCCCACATACATGCACAAGTAGAATGAGATCCAGCAAGAGTATTGTGACCCTCTTTCGCTTAACCACAAGTGGTTTAGACATGTACAGTGCATTTCTTTTTTCCCATTTACATATGGTCTTGGTGTTCTTTCAATAGTTTCATGGAAAGAAGAAAGAAAGGTATAATTATCTGTTGAATTATGTGTAGCTGTAGTTATTTTAATCACTCTCTTTTGTCTAAACAGAAACTCTCTCCATCTGGCAGCTGTGGAGCACAGCTAGCTGCACGATACTGCAACTGCCTGTCCTGAAGAGACCTGCTGATCTTCTCCTCTTGCCTTTCTGCAGGACTGCCCACCAGAAGCAGGTGATTTTCGTGCCCAGCAGTGCTCTGCTCACAACGACGTCAAGTACCAGGGGCAGTTGTACGAGTGGCTTCCTGTCTCTAATGACCCTGACAACCCATGCTCGCTGAAGTGCCAGGCCAGAGGAACGGCCCTGGTTGTGGAGCTGGCACCAAAGGTTCTGGATGGGACACGGTGCTACACTGAATCCCTGGACATGTGCATCAGTGGCTTGTGCCAAGTAAGGAGAGAAGTTCTGCCTCAACCCCTCTCCTCATGACTCCTCTCCTCAGATCTCTCTCACAAGCTCACTCCCTCTTTTCCTCCCTGCTTGTGTCATTTTAGGGTCTTTATTTTAACTATCTTTTTCCATTCACTTAGTTTCTTTTACTTTTGGGGACGGGGGTGGGCTGGAATGGGGAAACATGCATTGTTTTCTCACTTTGTGCTTCTTCCTTGGGGTTCTTTTGGAAGATTTTATTACCTGTTTTTGAACTGTTTTCTATAGTTAGCTGCAGTAGCATATCTGATTTGAAGCACCAGTAGAAAATAATGTTGTAGTTTTTAATTTAGATACATCAAAGTTTTCTCAGTATATCAAATTGCATTATCTTTGAGGATTATTATTCCCTGTAAATCAGGAACCCGCATAGCAGGAGATGAGGCACTAAAGTGAAAAAACTGCCATTCCTTCAGTAGGACTAAGCAAACTGTTACATTTCCTTGGACCTTAGCATCTTTATTTGTTACCAGTAAGAAACAGGGACTTTTTGACCCCTCACTTCACAGTGTGTGGGGATCTCTTGGTCATTCAACTGATTTAATTGCATCCTAATTTGGGGGTTTTTATAACCTTTGTACTTTTATTTATATACTGGTGTCCTATCGTTGCTCCTGTTAAATTACCTACTCTATCTACATCAGACTCTATTCATTTAAACTACTGGTTCATGAAGGGAAGGGCTTTTTCACCATCTCTGTTAGGTTCTGAGCACACCAAAGTTTTAAAAAAGATTGAGTGTAGATTCATCTTTCATTACACGATGACCTTAAAATCTATCCATCTGTGTGAACTTAATATGTTGTGGGTTTTCTAGTGTATTTTCAACTACTTTTTTTTTTTTTTTAAGCTTTCCTCCCTTATTCTTTTCTCTTTGATATTCTCTTCTGAGCCAGAAGCAGATATCAAGTAAATTAGAGTAGATAATTCCTGGGCTAATCTCCACTTGTGATCTGAAGAAGGCAATCATCTCGACCTAAACCAAGGGCATATATCTCAAAATTCTAGATTGCCTAATGAGACAGACTATTTTTAATCTTGTGTTCTGTTTTCAAATCTTTTAAAAACTTGACTGCAAGCACAAAAATCTGGATGGGAAAAAGATTCAAAGGTTTTTTCATATAGTGGCCCAGGATTTAGGAGCAGGATGATTTCTGGCTTAGTCCAAATATGAAGCATACCTTTTCTCAAGAAAACTTTCCCTTAGAAACAGAGTTTCTAAGGCATCTAGGACTAAAACAAATTTGCATTCTCATGACAGTTCTTACTTAGAAGTCTGAAGGTAGCTACACTGTTTAAAGTGTAAACACTGATGTTATTTTTCTGTGGCTTGAAAATGGACAAATATACTAGACTTGAGAATAGATAAATTATACAGAGTAATTTTAATTAAACTAACCCATCCCTTATATACCATAAAATGGTAGAATAATTTTTAATGCATAAATGACTTTATGTTTTTCATGTTCTTCAGCATTCAGTTTCTTCAACAAATTTGCCATGTATTTTCAATTACTGCATTTTTGAAGATGACCAAAACAAATTAAAATATAAATTCTCGTGCTGTATTCCTCACAGTGGATAATGGGTGTGGTAAATTTAAAGCAACTCAAAGTAATATTGTCTCAGTGTATCCCTGTTAGCTAGTCATATCTTCGAGACAGTAAAGGTACTGTATTAAAAAAAATTCCATAATTAGGCCTATCATGCCCTAACTATATGCTATAGGAGAGCAATTGCTTTACTATCTTTCACAGCAATAGCTGGTTCTACATAAGCAGTCCAGAATGGTAAAGAGTATGAAATCTGCCATAATAAATTGTGAGTTTTCTTTAAAAGCGATGATCTTTCATTGCTTCTATAAAGGTTATTTAAAAGTTGGGGAAACCATAGGGTTATAGAAGATCAAGTGGAACATTCTTTGTAACATTTGTGTGCATAAACTTATTTCTGTAAGTACAGGGAATACATGTAAACTTCAGAGAAGACAAAATATAATTTTAGATATTATTTCTATTCATTTGCAGTAGGAGCTGCAGGCTACCACGTACTGTAAACATAATAATCATGGATCCCAGTAGTTTGTGAGGGTTCATAATGATCCTGGAGGAAAAGCAACATTTTCATGAGATGTCTCTGGAACAGCATGATTTGGGGCAGCGCAGCAGAAAACTCTAATAGTATAGACATATTATAATATGTCATAATAGTTGTGACAAACATATAGATTGTCACATCTGCAAAAAATGAAGCCTCCTAAGATGTACATTCCGTATAAGGTCCTGAAGACTAAAAAGTGAAGTAAGTTTCTTATGTAGGTTAACAACAGCAAGAGCCAGATTCTGCACCTGGTACGGGGAACCTCTGGTTTTGTATGCAGATGGGAGAATGAGATGCTGCAGAGTAGCCCTGCCAAAAGGGACCTGGGGTCCTGGTTGATGGCAAGCTGAACATGAGCCTGCAGTGCCCTGGCAGCCAGGAGGGCCAACCCTGTCCTGGGGGGCATCAGGCACAGCATCACCAGCTGGGCAAGGGAGGGGGTTGTCCCGCTCTGCTGTGCTCCTCTGCTCTGCTCTGCACGGGGACAGCCTCCCCTTGAGTGCTGAGGGCTGTTTTCAGTGTCACAATATGAGAAGGACATGGGACTATTAGAGAGTGTCCAAATGAGGGCCATGAAGATGGTGAGGGGCCTTGAGGAGAAGGTGTATGAGAAGTGATGGCGTCACTTTTTCTGTTCAGCATGGAGAAGAGTCTGGAGGGAAACTTCGTTGTGGCCTTCTACATCCTCACAAGGGGAAAAGGAGGGGCAAGTACCCATCTCTTCACTAACATGACCAGTGACAGGACTTAAGGAAATGGCATGAGTAGGAGAAAGTTTAAGCTGGATATCAGGAAAGAGGTTCCTCACCCAGAGGGTGGTTGGGCACTGGAACAGCTCCCCAGGAAGGTGGTCACAGCATCAGCTTGTTTGACTTTAAGAAGTGTTTGTACAATGCTCTCAGGTACACATTCTGATACTTGGAGTGCCCTGCACAGGCACAATGTTGGACTAGATGATCCTGACGGGTCCTCTCCAACTCAGCATATTCTATGATTCTAGAATAACAAGTCCTTTGCAACAATTGCACTTTGTTGAAGGCAAAGAGATATGTTTTCTGGATTGCTCAGAGCAAAGCTACTGAAAGCAACCTTAAGTTTACCCTCCTATCAGCTTGCATTGATCCAAGTGTGACGGCAACCATGAAGGAATTGAATGTTCTTGAGATACAACATTATACATAAAACATACCTTTATTTAATTATGTGCAAGAATGCTGAATTAGTAAAAGTGATGTTAAGATCAGTGTATGTTTACATAGACATAGAGCATTTTTCCCAGTAGGTCAAATGACAGTGTTAATTTTCTTAACTAACCATAGAAATATATTTCTTGGTATGCAAAACTTGGGTCAACCCGTAGCCTATGGTGTGCTCACAAGCTGTTCTTCAGATTACAGAAATTAAAGGTCAGTTGTATTGTTTCTGTGTGCCTCAGTACTCACTCCTGATGGATTTCACTCAATGACAAGAATTCATTTGTAAAAAGGTGCAGTATTTGGAAAATATAAGATCCCTCTCTCATATTTAGCCTTTATTTTTCATATTGTTTGGAGGTTTAAAACTACTAGTACCTTAGTGGCATATTTATGATCCTTTGTTTAATTATGAGAATTTGAGCTGAAGCTTTTGTTCCATCTGCTGGCCGCTTAGTAGTTAAAGTCAGAAGAGATGTCTGACTCTATTCAGGGGTAACCAAAGCAAATTTTGTGTATAGAACAAGCCGTATCCCTGAATCTTCGATTCAAGAAGGAGTATGGTCAGAGAGTCTTCAAAATATTTTTAATTTTATTTACAGAAATAGAGTTTTAGAGAAGTTATTCAGTAGCTGACTCAGATATACTTCAAGGCATAGGCCAGTACCCATGACTGTGATAGTGCAGAAACCATGCAAGCTGTAGGTACCTTGCATCTATCCATATTATATAAACATAAATGTATTTTTCCCATGAAGAAATGTATGCCTTTATTCTTTGTGTGAAACACCTAATAAATTAATAGAAATTAATAAGAATCAATTTTTGCACATCATCTTTTTTTTTTTGTAGTTTTACTCTTAAATGCATAGTGACTCGGACCAAACAACATTTTTCACACAAAAAACTCAGTATATGTTCTGTTTGTTCCTAATCATCTTGTTCCTCTTGATCATTTTAAATCCCTTTCTCTATGGATATTTGTGTAATTTGGGTGTCCTATTCTTTCTCCTTTTTTAAAGAAATACAGATTACTTCTCAGATCTTTGGGTCTCATTTTGAGTTTAACTCAGCTTATAATATGTCCCATTGATATATTACAACTAGCTTGAACCTAAATGCTGAAGTCAATAGCATGGTCTTTAAGGAAACAGGGATTTGAAGTTCCACATTAAAAACTGTCTTTATAGATAGAGCTAATGGGTATGCCGAGGACGACATATTTAAAAGTTCTAGTTTCTAGTTTAATTTTCCCTGTTAGCAAAATAAATTCCTGTACTTCAAATCCTTTTTTAGGATTTTGAGAGTATAAGTAATTTCCGCATACAGCAGTTGAAGCTGCAAAGTTGCAGAGTGGTGGGTTGATCCTGGCTGGATGCCAGGTACCCGCCAAAGCTGCTCTCTGCAACCGGATGGGGAGAGAAATTATAACTGAAGGCACATGGGTTGAGATAAGGAACGGGAGATGTCACTCACTGGTTACCATCATGGGCAAAACAGACTAGGGGAAATGAGTTTAATTTATTGCCAATAAAAAATTTGAGGAAGATAAAGAGAAGTAAAGCAAATCTCAAAAACTTCCCCACTGCCCCTCCCTCCTTTCCTCTTCTTCCTCCCTAGTAAGTGGCAAAGTGAGATGGGGAGCAGAGGTTAAAATCAGTTCACCACACATTGCTCCCTCCACAGCTTGGGGAGAGGAGTAATTCCCCTGCTCCAGTGTGGAATCCCTCCCAGGGGAGACAATCCTCCATGAACTTCTTCAGCATGAGTTAATCTCATGAGCTACAGCTCTTCTTGAACTACTCCAACACGGGGTGCTTTCCACAGGATGCAGTCCCTCTGGAACAGCCTGTTCCTGCTTTTATTTGAAACCAAGTTTATTCTTTGTCGTCACACTTCAGATTATCATAGCAACAAAACCAGGAAATTGGCTGCACTTGCATGTGTGTTAGAATACTGATTTATACACTCTTTCATGCAGCTCACACCTCTCTGAGAAGGAAACAACATAGGTGTTTTCTGTCCTTCCTTCCTTCCTTCCTTCCTTCCTTCCTTCCTTCCTTCCTTTTAGTGATGTAGACGAAATCTCCTTTGTGTTATTGAGTTTCCCTGTCGCAATCTCTCAGTTTTTCTGCTTCAGGCAAAATATTCCATATTAAATTTTGGTTTTTTCTGTTTTCCTCACCCCTTTCAATTCTTCCTGTTATCATAGTCCTCAGAGTTCTCTCTCAATATAACTTTTGCCTTCTGCTTGTGTAAATTCTGAAAGTGTTCTTTTTTACAAGGAAGAACAAGAAAGTCTTTGCTTCCTCAAATGGGTGATCAAGGATTAATCGAGGCTTCTTCTATCTCTAGTACAGATGTCAGAATCTGTGTGTTGCTGTATAACACCAGATCAGGGTGGGGTTTTTTTTAATAATTGTTGTGGTTTTCATTAAATATGCGGCCAAATAGTAAATTGTAGTGTAGTTTCCCAAAAGCAAGTCCCATCAATATCATAGCCAAAAATGAGTATTGCTTCCCTGAAGTCAAAATCGTGAACAAGGTGCTTTCAGTCTGGGCAGTCTCTTTTGCTTACACAGCCAGAGTGACCCTAGTCTTCTGCTATCCTTGCAGTCTCTCCAGCCCAGGGATCCTAGGGGACCACACAGCATAAAAGCTGCTGTGAAGTGTATGATTTGTGAGTTTGCTTTAAACATTTCAGCCATAGCTCAGGACAACAGCATTCCTTCTCTGTGAAAAATCATGACAGCTGCACCAGTTTCATGTTGAAAGTTTAGATGTCCATAACTGAACTATCCACTGAAAGGATGACACAGTGTTAGGCTTCCAATCAAAGGCAAAAAATGGTCCATGAAAGAGTAAACTTTAGCAGAAAATTCAGGAAAAAAAATGATGCTACCATTATCCATTTGGCTGAGAAGTCAAAAGCAGTCATACTAGTCCAAGAAATTGATGAGAAATCTGTTTGGGAAGAGTTATATACAAACTGACTTCTTGTAGATGTAAAAGTGTTAGACCAATTGATTCCTTAAATTTCTCGGAAGAAGTGAGATAGAAGTGTTCTACTTTTGCTTTCTGCTTTCTACATAAAACTTGAAAAGCTATTATTCTGTTGATAAACCAAACCTAATACTAACTGTATAAGTGTTTTCATTATTATTATTATTATT
>WBMY01014872.1:0-46578 GCA_013397315.1 Donacobius atricapilla | reverse complement strand
TATTATCATCATCATCATCACTATAATTGGTGGGATTTTTATAAAGACAATAAAATTACTTCATCTATATGATAGAATAACACAATGAATCATGATATAGCTCTAACTGTAGGATCAGATACAATGATTATAAAACTGAGGATTTTTAAGGAGGCTGTTAACTAAATTTATTACTTCAAAAAAATTGTTTAGGACCAAAACCAGCCTCTTGTTTCTTCTCACAAAACTGCCCAACTTTCTCCTTTACATTCTCTTAATTTTACAGGATATTTTTNGGGAAAAATTCTATAGAGAAAAAGAAACAAATATAACAACATTGTTAAAGAAAGCTGTATCCCAGAAATGCCTATATTATTGTCTACTGTTTACAGAGTATTACATTTCTCTTTAATGATCTACTTCCACATGATACTGGAGGTTGTTTAAAAAAAAAAAAAACTGATTTTATGATTCCTAAGAACTTTTTTTTTGCTGAGCTGAACAGTGAATTCAAGTCAGCTAACAAGCTTAGTTACCTTTTGCTATCTCTAGTTACCTGCTGGTGGTCAGAAGTCAGACTTCGTGATCTTGGAGGCCTTTTTTTGGATCCTGTGTCCAGACCATGGTTGGGAGGATTCACCTAGATGACCTTTAGAGGTCCCTTACAACCCAAACTAGTCCATGGTTCTATTTTGCAGTTCTATATACATCAGTACTTAAATGCTATATACACCAGTACTTAAATGGCTCCATGTTTGCATGTGTGTATTGTGTGTGTGTATGTATGCACGCTTCTAATTTTTTCATCAGAGACAGAGGCTATTTAAACTGGTGCATCATTTCAGAAGAGTGGGAAAATCTGCTCTGCTCAAAATAGGTGACTGTGCTGTATTTCCTGCGTATCATGACTTCAAGATGCAGAGTTCTCCTCCTCCCTCCCACGTACAAATTATTGCTGCACATATCCTCTCATGTTTCCAGTTCAGGCCAAAATACAGAGCTAATCAGGATAACAATGTCACATTTGGAGTTTGGCGCATGGATATTTTACTCACTGGCACAGTAAACCTGCATGAGACAGGGAAAAATAAGATTAGATGGTTACCTCAGCAGGCTCTTGAAGGCTTACAAACCTGCCTTGGACCCTGACTCTCCATGTGGGATACACTTGGGACATAGCTGCAGGAATCTGCAGCTGGGCCCGTGGCTGCTGCTAGTCATTCCTTAGCCCAGGATCTGATTTCTTTGCATGCCTTCCTTTCAAGTCAGCTCCAGTTCTGGGGAATGAGAACACCAGGAGTTCATCCTGCTCCATGTGAGACCCTGACCTGCATTTTTCCATGCTGCAGCATTAATTGGTGCAATATTAGAGACTGTTCTCATCCTCCTTTAGTACCAGTAACAAGGAAGATCATGTGCTGATTTTCACAAGATTCCCTTTTTCTACACTTTATTTAGACACGTTATCTCTGAAAACTCTGAGACAGTAATTTCCAGTAGGAGATTTGTACCTGTGTTTCTGTCTTTTGCTCATGCAAGAGGACTGAAAGTGCTGTTATTTCCCTGTTTGATGACAAGGTAGAGAAATGAATGGACTTTGCTTTATTAATGCTCTACAAACAAGCTAATTTGTGTTTCAAACAACCTGTATTATTTTTGAGGTGTTTTGTCCCTCCATGACAACTTCCAGTAATAATCTTTTTCTTCTGCCAGGACTATGACAGAAATCAGGTAAAAAAAGGAAATTATTTGGGGAAAAATATGTCAAGGTATTTAGATAGTGTTGGGATTTCAGTCTTATGTAGTTCAGGTATTTCTGCCACCTGTTTGTAGTTCTTTTTTTTTCTAATAGTCCATTGAAACTTAGATGTCTTCTGGAAAGATAACATTTCAGAAAGTATTGAATTCTTCATTTTTGTTGGTCATCTTTTTTTTTAACCTGTGTCAGGCTGAACAACTGAATTGCTGTTTGAATATTTTGTCTTACACTGTCCTCACTTACCTCATGATCTGAAAGTCGCATGTCATAATTTTGTTCTCTTGTTGATAAATTTTAGGTTTTTGAGACAAAAGGAGTAGCTTTTCCCCCACTATGACATCATTCTAGCTCAGAGAAAGGAGTGGGGAGGAGAACCATGATTCATTATAGTAATGGCCGAATGCTTAAATTACTATCGTCACGCCAGGTAGCAGCATTTTTGTGGTGGAGATTGGAAGGGGAATGGGATTATATTTTGTGTGTGAAAGAATCTTCAGTTGCAGGCTGGAATACCATATAGACTAGTTAAGCTGTTTCAGCAGTAGCCTGGGGACATGTAGCCTCTCTCAAGTATTTGAACTGTGAGAGATGTCTCTTCCTTGATAACACAGGTTATGTGACTTCCCAAAGCACCAGAAAATCTTTGCTGGCACTGGTATAACTAAGCTCTGCAGCTGGATCCTCATTGATCCAGCCGACAAGGGACCGACCCCTGCCAACAAAAGAAGCCTGTATACCCAACAGAAGAGAGCCCTAAATAGTAATTTCAAGCATGCCATGAAGTCAGCAGATCTTACAAAGAATTGCAGTCAAATGTAATGTGTCACTAGTGTGAATTAAATGCTTTTATAATTAGGGTTCCATGTCCTAGGATAAAAGAATATGTCCAGCAGGCAGAATTTACTCTTGGTTTCTCAAGCACATTGCTACCAGGAAGCTGAGGGAGAGCTGCCTTGATGAATTTTGTCATAGAATGGCCTTTGCAATCACTTTCTGATGTAGAGTTTTAATATTCTTCCAAAAATCTTTCCCCTGGATAAGATATCCAGACAATAGATGTGATTCTTCTGGAGAAAACCAAGTATTTCAGTAATGGTCTACTAAAGAGCNAAAAAAAAAAAAAGTTAGGGATTTTTTTTTCTCTTTCTTCAAGAAATACACAAACATGTAAGGAGAAAGGAGAAACTAATTTTTACTCCAACTCAATATGGATATGTAAAACTAAATGCAGCAAAAACCAAAGAAAAGTGTGAATTAGAATAATAGTGAACATGAATAATCATAGAAGCTTCTGTTCTTCCTATTATTGTCTGTTTATAAACTCCTGGAAGTAAGTTCTGTTTAAAAGTTGCCGCTTACACAGCAGCAGCCTCTGGATTTCTTGTCATCAGAGAATGAACTAGAGAGAGTTTTGTTCATACATCTGTGGTGGCCCACACAACAAAGTGGCTGGTTATAAATGACTAAATATGAAAAATACAATCTTCTTCTTTTTGTCTTGGAAGATTCCTCCTAGTTAAATTTGCATATAAGGGGTTATCTTTTCCCTACAGCCAAGATTTTTGTGTGTCTGTAATCCTCATTTAGAAGTGGCAGCTTTAAAATTAGTTGAATTGCTATTTGTTAAGTCAAGGATAGCTTCAGAATGAGTTTACATTTATTTTTACCGGAGAGAAAATTAAGAAATAGAAATTTCAGTTCCTTCTGCTGCTGGCTGTTTGCTGTTTGCTTCTAGAGGTTTGGCTGAACCATTTGTTCCCAATGTTTTGTGTCTGCTATGCTGGTTGAGTGAGGCTACATAAGGGTCTTTGTTTAAATATATTAATAGCAGAGAGCTCTGGCTAGCTCAGAATGATGGGAAGATACCAAGCAGGATCTGCAGTTTGGTTGCAGTGGATTAGTGATAGATAAGGCAATCAGCAGCAACAAATCAACAAGCTGGCCAGCCATGTTTCACATGTTGGAAGGTTATCTTAGGCATTTCAGTGGCTGTATTTAACGATTGGGGTACTCATGCGTAACTGAAGTTTGTTTCACAGTTCCTGAACAGTTACAAGATCTATTTCTCTCAAATACCAAGCAAGTAAACTGATTGCACGTGTCATTGGGACTGCTGTTACCAGTATAGTTACTAATTGCCTTGCCATTGTGAAAATCGTCTTATGGTCTTCAATTATAGTTGGATTGTGGTGTACTTCCACCTGAATTCCTGGGGACCTGGGGAGTCCTGCCTAGTGCCTGGTGCAGGTCAAGACTGCCTGTGATGGAGTAATGTCGTGAAGCTGCGCCAGAAAAGTGCTGGGGCTGTAAAACGTCATCTCAAGGATGTCAGTGCACTGAAGGTCAGACACCTTCTCAGCAGCAGCTGCAAGTCCCCACGTCACAGGCACCAACCCAGACCCAGTTTGCTGTACAGGCTCAAGCTTGTTCTCTCCCCAGTAATTTGAAGAGTAGAGCAGCTCTTCATGCTGATTCTGTAAAACAGGATTTTCAACCCAGCTGAAATGATGGCTCTGATACAAAAATTTTTTCAAGTGAGCAGTGACAATCCACACAAGTCCCACATTGAGCCCCACATTAGTATCTATGTGAAGGGCAACTTCTTTTTTTTCAGATTCTCAGAACTTCTTGCATTTGAACTGTAGACATGCCCTTTGAAAAACAGAGATTTATTTATAATTGGCTAGATCTGCAAGCTTGCTTTATTACATGATTTCCTGCCCAGGATTTCTAATACTGAATAGAAATTATTATGAAAACTTCTTACTTCAGGGCATTTCCAGACTAGCAGGGCTGAAGCAGAACCTGTCATTGCTGGTCCAGTTTTATTTCTGGAAAAATATGCTAAACTGAGCCAGAGTTTAAGTCCACAAGGGGAACACATGCTCTTATAACACTCATGCACGCACTCAGTGAGTGAGTTCCAGCTCCTGTTGTGGGACTTTTAGCCCAATGCATTTAAACTACAAACAAGCAGTCGATCTGCTAACTTGATAGCCATCTCTTGTCTTGCAGCATCCTGTAAAAATTATTTTGCAATGTGACTCAGAGTCAGGAATATGCTTATTTTTCTGTTTTGTCAACCCATGAGCTGTCAACTGGAGTAAGGGGGAAGTGGGGGGAGAGTAAAACTCAGCATGAAGTCTGGGACTTCAGCCTAAAATGTAATATGGAATCTTTACCTCTGAGTAGAATGGTGGTACCTTATGCCAGAAAACAATACACACTTGGCCAACTAGGGATTAGCTGTTATTATTCTGGCTTTTTGTTGCTAGACTTTCTATGCTAAACCTATATAAAAAATCAGCTCACTATAGAGGTGGTAAAGAAGATCTGGGCAGACAGTTAGTACTCACCTATGATTTTCTCACTCTGGTACTACATAGCTGATATTTTCCATATACTGAGAGACCTCCAGAGCTCTGCAAAATCTGCCTTTACTACTTCAAGGGCCTTTTACAATAGTAATGAGCTTCATAGAAACACCTTTAGAAACGAACAAGAGCTTCATCCAAAACTTATCAAACTTATAAGTATGTGTTATTGATTTTAATGGAGTTTGGATTAGATTGTCAGGAAACTTAATGAAGCTGCTTCTGATATTTTGTGTGGTAGCAATGTGCAGTTCAAGCCTCTGAGCACACTTCAGCAACTTGAAACTCAAAAGAGTGGAAAGTCTATGCTTCATTACACTGCTTTAAGTGGAGGAAGCTTAACATGTAATAGAAATGAGTATGAAAACTGCTTACTTCAGAACATTTCCTGTAGTAATCCATTTTCATTCCTAGTGGGGGCTTCCTTCCCAGACCTTTATGGGTTGAAAAAGACTTCAACTCCCTAAACTCTCCAGGCTATATTAAGATCAGAACTAGAATGCACTGGAAAGGGAAGTTTCTATCCCACAGAAATTTCAGAATTTCAACATTGGATCCAGCTTCAAACCAAGACAAGGAGTTGACATTTCAAAGCTTTTCAGAGAGTGAAATATTCCCTAGACTTCTGATTAAAAAATGTCATTATTTTGTTTTGAACTATGTCCCCCAAACCTTTACTCTGAGTTATATATAGGAGGTACAGTATCCTTATTGTTTCTTTGGCTTACCAAGCTGGTGAAGCTGTGCCTTCCATGGTGCTTATTTTCATAATGAGGTCCTCAACCACCTCTTGGCAGGTGAGAATGTCCATAGATCAGTGTCTTGGCAGTTTTCTTGTTCTGCAGACCAAGTGAAAATACTTTTCTTGATAGCTGGCCTCTCCTAATGTCTTGCATCCTTGACATCTCTGATAACAGCCATTTAAAAACCTTCCCTCTGTGTTTTGTTCATGCTATGGGTGGATGCTGAAAGAAAAAAATCTGCATTCCTGTTCCTTGTTAACCCTTTGCAGATTTCTGGGGCAGTGGTGACATATTTTCACCCATTCCATAATCTTTTTCAATGAGTTTTCTGCAGCCTTGATGGACAGTGAAATAATGTTATGGCAATGACATGTTTTCAATTCAGACAAACTTCTGTTCCTTCTGCTCGGAGACAAAAGATATTATTCTCATGAACTGTGTATTTTTTCAGGAGACTTTAATATTTCTGTGTCTGATCTTTTGCTGTCATAAAAGTTCAGCCTGCAAAATGTTGTCATGTAAGAGCACAAAAAACTCTTAAAATAAGAGTTTTGGAGTAGTGTTTTTCATTTTAAGGCATCAGTGAATCCATTTCAAATGACAGCAACCTTTCTAGTACATGTAATTACCTTCAAAAGAAGAAAGAATTTCCCTAGGTAGTGAAAAAAGAAAAGAAAAAAGAAAACAGTGAACTTGGGAGCATTTTTTATTTCAGGCATTAGTTAATCATTCATAAGTTTCTTAATGAAAATTTCATACATGTTCCCAGAGCTCTGTGTATCTATTTAGACAGATAATCTAACAGAGTAAAGAAAAAATCTCTGTAGTTACCTTGGGGAGAAATAGGAAATTCATTTAATTTCATCAAAACTTTTAATTGCATAAAACTATCTGAGACTCTGCTAAATCCAGTAAGGTTAATACATGTTTTGTACATACCACAGAAATGTTAGTAATCACAAAGGTCTCCATACTCCCAATTTGCTCATACTTCCATTTGAAACACAGCATTTCAACATAAGAAATATTTTTATGCTGTACACTGGTAATGGCTTCCCAACTCAAAAAATGAAACAGTATGGTTCCTTTCACACCTGAGATTATCCTGGTGGTTTCCTCCACAAGTTGTGACCTAGCATCATACTGCTCAGTTTATAAATTAACTTTATTCATTGTATAGCCCGTGGCAACATGTGAGCTGGTGATTCATAAAGTTAAAAATCTTTAAAGTAGTAAATTATGTTTTTTGAAATTGGTTACCTCATACTTGGGTTTAGGATCCACCCTATTTCCTATCCAAGCCGTTCACATATTTATTTCAGAATAGGCAAAGGCATAAAGATTTGTGTACCACCCTAAACCAAATTATTGAGCATATATGAAAACCTTTCTTCTGTTATCTTGACTCCCCAGCAGGACCCTTCTCACTTGGGGTGCTAATGATCTCTAATGCATTGGAAGGAAAATCTGATTTGTAGGCGTTGTCATACAGTTTTCAGATCATGCAAGTGATTCTTTTTACTATCTTGTCTACACAGTGGCATTCATGGAAGTTAAAGTATACCAGTCTGTGTATATCAAAGGTCATTCAGCTCCTCTAGGGATATTCTTATTCAGAAAAAAAAATAGACATGAATCTTACAGAGTACTGTGGATACAGTTTGTATATCGGTACTTGGAAGATTTGTATGGAGTAGTCACTGTCAAGATATGCTTATCTTTACTTCAGTTTTCTATCCATTATTTGTTTTGGTGTTTCTAATGTGTTAAAGTGTCTCTTGCAGTCTTGATATGATTAGCTTTTCAGGAAAATGTATCATTTTTCTCACCCTTACTTCTTCAGGCTTCATTAATTCCCTTAGAGGGATCATAATATAATGTGTAAGCATAGGAGGCTTCACCTGGTTCTGACCTGGAAGAAGTAGGTAAAATCAAAAAAAAAAGTGATGATAGCTTTCATCGAGCTTGAATCTATAATGATTTAAATTAAATTAATTATACTGTCAATATGACAGATAGTCGAGGAAACAGCTATGCTGCAGCTAGTAAAATATTTATGTTAGAAATGGGAATGGAATTGATAAAATACTGGTTATTAAAGCCTGCATTTTCATAGACAAATGAAGAGAAAGTGTCAAATCCAGGAGTATATCTCACCCTAGCAGAGAAGTATAATTTTGCACGCTCAGATTTGGACAAATAAGAAGTATTAATCTGAATGTTTAAGTGGGCAAGTTACACATACAGCTTTTATGAGTTTTGATGATACGTGCCCTATTTGCTCTCCTCATTTTCTAGTTCTCTGATTTAACTAAAACTCAGAAACGCAGGAAAATTTGAAGCTGGAAAACCACTTAATTTAAAATTACCTGTGTTTATATATACACTCCGTGTCTAGCTAAGAGCCTTAGCACAAACTCATTAGAAGTTATAGATGAGTATTTGTGCATTGCTTACACTGCATGCCAGAATGCTAAAGGCCATTCATTTTCTAATACAGAGGTAATTATAACACTTTACAGACTTTCTTAAATTCTTGGATTTCAATTATTTACATGCAAAATTCATAACTTGGTTGCACAACTTAAAGCAAAAGGCCTACATTAACACTATGTTAAACAAATAGTCCACTAAATAATTTTAAATGTACTTAATTATAATTTACTATTTGATTCTCCTCAGAATAACAGGGGTTTTGCAAACTGAGAAACCTAGCTTATATATTCAACTCTTAAAATTTTGAACCAAACATTTTGCATGTAGGAATAAAGCCAATTTCAGAGCAGGTAATTGCATTCATATAATGAATGTCAATTCTTTTGTTGTAATCATTCCAGCCTTCTTTATCAGATCTTTTACAATGTCTGAACACAGGCATTGACAGTGTGGAATGGGATTATTGTCAAACATAATTAAAACCACATGGCTTCACCAGCTGCATAGCAGGTAAAATTTCAGAGCCATGTTACTATTGATTCATGCTGCTCTTTACTTTTATCTGTCTGCTTCCTATCTGTCTTTTTATCTGTTTCAGGCATTTTTCTTTGTGAAACTCTAAGAAGTGAAATTTCTGAAAGGACTCTGACCAAGAAATGTTCACAATGCCCTAAAATAACAACCTCCAACAATACTCTTTTCTTCCTCTGGACTGCAAAAACCATTGAGTACTAACCTGTTCACTATCTCTGGTTTGACTCCAGTGCACACTCCGAGCCAGATTTGCTCTGCCTCTTTCATTGCTAAGGTACTTTATGGCCCTCAAGAGATGCTAAGAGAGAAATTTAGAGTAATTAGTTGTAGAGATAGATTGAGTAGTCAGTTGGTAAGTGCTCACATTGAACTGCACATCTTTCTTTCTTGCCAGATTGTTGGCTGTGACCACCAGCTGGGAAGTGCTGTCAAGGAAGATAACTGTGGGGTCTGCAATGGAGATGGGTCCACCTGCCGGCTGGTTCGAGGCCAGTATAAGTCCCAGCTCTCTGCAAGTAAATGTAAGCTGTTCCTTCTGGTAAAGTGCCACCTTCCTGTTTTAGTGAAGTTTTCATTTCTTGCAGGCTAGATTTCAGCCGCCTCTATCTCAGGTATCTGAATAATCGTGGTCAGTCTAGCTGTCGCCACTGGTGCCTGCCTCTTGGATTAAAGCAGCCCTGCTCACACTGTTGGTCAGGTTGTGGGGGCAGACAGAGGCTTATGGAAAGGTATCATCAACATATTCCCTATCTCAAATAGCTAATGGCTTGGGAAGAGCAGGAGAGCAAGCTCTTCCAACACCTTTCTGGCTGTATTAGCTGGCTATGCACAGGACTTAATGCACACTGCTCTGAACCGGATAGTTTATGCTGCTCTAGTGCAGAGAGGCACCCTGAGGGGCTCGTGGTGCCAGCCTGGCAGAGTGCTCTCTCCAAGGCCTATTTAGCATCATATGTGCCTGCATGCTCAGCATGGTCGCTCAGTTCTGTGGGGAACTGAGGATCCTAAGTCGTCAGGAAGTACCTTCACAGGCATTAGAGATGTCTACAGAAAAACATGGCCTTTCCTGCATGCTGACCCAACTTTAACCCAGAGTGGTAAAGTAGCATTAGCGTCCCCCAGTGAGCTTATCCTGAACCCCAGAGAGGGTTTTTGGATCTGTTTACAGCACCACAGATGGAACTATAAAACTTCTGGGGTGAGAGATAGGGTAGCTCTGGTCAGTTTGAAGGAAGGATTAAAAGGTGTATTTTCATGCCTATATAGACACACCTAAGGAATCACACGTGCTAGCCTGAAAACCTGCCCCCAGCCTTTGAGTTTAATCAGACCAGCTCTACCATTCTGGAGCGAGTTTGCAATTGCTGAATAGAGAATGACTTTAAAGAGTCGAATAGCTGTGTAATACCTNAAGGGAAGGGAAGGGAAGGGAAGGGAAGGGAAGGGAAGGGAAGGGAAACTATTTTGTATGAAGGAAAGAAAGGAATAATCCTCATAAGAGTTCTGTTGCTGGAGCAGAGTTGTACATTAAAGGACAAAGGAAATCATTCACAAAGATTTAGGAATGGAATTTCACCTCATTGTTAAGTTTTCTGCCATGGGCAGGAACAGATTTGGAAATCTCCATGCCACTTGAGACATAATAGTGTTTATGAACATTTATGGCAAATGTCTTTACCTGTGGGAGCAATTAATTGGTTTTTACTTGCTTTGTGGTAAAAAGGTGTTCATCTCTTCTCTGCTGAGGATAAAGGCACTAATATATTTTGTGCAGTACTAAAATGTTAGTAAAACACAGTACCTACTCCCAATGGTTTTCTATTAAATGTAAAGAATGTTATATATATAACAGAGCAGATGGCAGAGAGCACAATCTTAGACTGAGATAAATGCAAAAAAAAAAGTTGGAGAACAGATTTTTCAGGCATATTTGCCTGTATATAATTGTTATGCAGAGCTAGGAAAATCATAGATTTTGTATGCAGTCTGTATAAACTATGTGGCATTGTTCACTTCCCTGCTGTAAATATATGTTTTTATGCAACACTAGGAACTTTGAATCTATGAGAAGTAAGTCTTTTTTTAAACTGGGTTTTTTAAAAGCATAAAGACATAGTTATGAATCCCCTTCACTTGTGTGAATTAATATGAATTCTTTTTGAGGTTGGTTTCAAAGTGATTGATGTAAATGATGTGAAAATTTGAGATTTAAAATATTGGCCTTCTTTCAAAAATCTACTGTGTTCATTTTCTGCATTTATCTTCCCCATCATTGTTGGGACTTCATCTGTGTCAGCATCTTGCTGATTTGTCACTATAAACAAATACATGAGCAAATCTCAGATCAGGACCTGATTAATTTTATTTNCCTATATAGACACACCTAAGGAATCACACGTGCTAGCCTGAAAACCTGCCCCCAGCCTTTGAGTTTAATCAGACCAGCTCTACCATTCTGGAGCGAGTTTGCAATTGCTGAATAGAGAATGACTTTAAAGAGTCGAATAGCTGTGTAATACCTGTTGAAGACAGTGCATGTATAGTTGTGGGTTCTATAACAGGGACAACTGCTTTTTGCAAAAGCTTCTCTCTGCCAAAGAGTAACTGCAGGGTATGGAGCATGGCACACGCAGCAGCTGATAGCACAGTGTAGCTGTGGCTTGCTCTGTGTTTGCTGAGTGAGAGTGAGAGTAGCAGNTGAGGATAAAGGCACTAATATATTTTGTGCAGTACTAAAATGTTAGTAAAACACAGTACCTACTCCCAATGGTTTTCTATTAAATGTAAAGAATGTTATATATATAACAGAGCAGATGGCAGAGAGCACAATCTTAGACTGAGATAAATGCAAAAAAAAAAGTTGGAGAACAGATTTTTCAGGCATATTTGCCTGTATATAATTGTTATGCAGAGCTAGGAAAATCATAGATTTTGTATGCAGTCTGTATAAACTATGTGGCATTGTTCACTTCCCTGCTGTAAATATATGTTTTTATGCAACACTAGGAACTTTGAATCTATGAGAAGTAAGTCTTTTTTTAAACTGGGTTTTTTAAAAGCATAAAGACATAGTTATGAATCCCCTTCACTTGTGTGAATTAATATGAATTCTTTTTGAGGTTGGTTTCAAAGTGATTGATGTAAATGATGTGAAAATTTGAGATTTAAAATATTGGCCTTCTTTCAAAAATCTACTGTGTTCATTTTCTGCATTTATCTTCCCCATCATTGTTGGGACTTCATCTGTGTCAGCATCTTGCTGATTTGTCACTATAAACAAATACATGAGCAAATCTCAGATCAGGACCTGATTAATTTTATTTATCCAGTCATTTAAATGACTGGATGCATTAGTTGGTTGCTAAATTTCAAGTTATCTTTATAAATAATCCTGTTTTTCTAGAATTATGTCTACTTTATCTGTAGACATAACTTGCAGTCCACACAGCTGTGTTGATACCAGTAAGCTTTTCCCGTCTGCCAGCTGAGGAATATCCAACCTCTGCCCCACTGAGGTGGAGCACTCACATGCAGAACTGCCTCCAGATCTGGAGTGCCCAACAGCACAAGGAGGTGGAGCTGCTGCAGCCAGTTCCAGCGGAGGCCATTGAGGTGCTCCCAGGCCTGGAGCCCCTCCCTCTGCTCTGGAGCCAGCCTGGGAGAACTGGGGGTGTTGACCTGCACAAAAGAAGGCTCCAGGGAGACATCAGAGCCCCTGCCAGGGCCTAAAGGAGCTCCAGGAGAACCAGAGAGTTACTTGGGACGAGATATGAAGGGACAGGACACAGGGAATGGCTTCTCACTGCCAGAAGGCAGGGTTAGATGGGATATTGGGAAGGAATTCCTGGCTGTGAGGGTGCAAAGGCCCTGGCACAGGCTGTCCAGAGAAGCTATGGGAGCTGGGAGTGTTCAGGGCCAGGTTGGACGGGGCTTGGAGCAACCTGGGAATGAGTCCCTGCACACGGCAGGGGGTGGATCTGGATGATATTAAGGTCCTTCCCACCTAAACTANAATGTCGTGCCCACATAAACTATTCCAGTATTGTATGATCCTCTGAATTCATGAAGTACTTCAGGTTGTAATTACTCCACTGACTGACTGACCCAATTTAAACCCAACCTTCACGCAAGAACAGCATCTTGACGTCTCAACTGTTTTCTGTGTCCTTCATACAACTGTGAAGTTCCTACACTTGCTGCAGTTCACCAGCAACCCCCACTAAATACACACAAATAATTTCCATATTCCTAGGTCATGCAGAAGATGTCATGCATGATGTTGACCTTCAGCCTCCAAACTCCCCTCATTAGCATCCTGACAAATGCTCTCATTTGGTTATGTGCCCTATCTGTGGTCTGAACAAGGGATTAAAAGCCAGACTGCCATGCAGCACTAGAAAAATCAGAGGGGAAATGTACATAGGTGACTAGATATCAGCAGAGGTGCTCTTTGGCCTTGGGATTTTTGTTTCTCTAAGAACAGTATTCAATCTTGAGGACTGTTCTAGAGGCTGAGTGGTTGACCTTTCAGAGTTGTCCCAATAGTTTCTGAAGCTGCTTATATCGCAGAACCATTCCAAACACAGTCTTGAGCTCATCGTATTAAAGTAATTTTCTCTTGGTGCTCACATCCAGTTCCCTTCTCCCTGTTGTTTATCATGTAAAGGCATAAGAGAAAAAAATTCATAGAGCTTTTAAACTCTTAACATTTCCTACAGAAACAGCTTTTTCACTATTTATAGGGGTAGTATATATGTCCCAGTGGCCTCAGAGACAGAAACATAGTAGGGCAGGATGTGGTGTGATGTTGAATTCTCGCCTACATTTTTATGAAAAAGAAAGCACCTGTGTCTATACTTTTGTAAGACTAATAATAAAAAACCTTCATTCATTCCAGAAATGTTCTTTTTTTCTTACGTGGCTTGGCTGGTTCCTTGGAAGTCTAAAGAAAATGCATCTTTCTCTTTTTATTTGATATCTTTAGGGAAGCGTGTACATCCTTCCTATGAAGATAAACTGCATTTAAGAGGCTTCTTTGTATTCACTAAGAAGCTAGAGAGTTAGTCCCATATGCTGTGAGTGCATTCTGCTGATCGCCTAGTGCAAAGCTGGTATTTCTCTAAAACAGGACTGACGTCTACCAGCGAAGTAGATTAGAGAGATTAGATTAGATTAGATTAGATTAGATTAGATTAGATTAGAAAAGACTCATAGAAATTATAATGCTGTCTGGATACTCATGTAATTACTCTTGTTATGGCTGTCAAAAATAGATGTGGTTCCAGATTTCCACTGAGTGTCAGTAGTAATCAGGAGATAGAACTCCATTTTTCATCACAAAAACTGACAAACCATTTGGACAAAATCCAAATTAAAAATCTAAAACTAGAAGAAACTTCTCTCTCATGGGAATCTGTTGTATGTACATGACACTTAACTTTTGTGTAAAACCTTGCACTTTCTTCTCAGCCCTGAGCCGCTGTCCTCTTGGTTATCTGGGACCTTTCTTTGCTTCCCTATGCATGGTCTCCAGAGAAAACCAACCACCTGTTAAAGCATTTTGTGTCCTTTCCACACAACTCCTCAACAATCTATCTCTCTGCTTATTGTAGGAGAGAGCTGTGATTAAATGTTAGCCTGATTACTTTCACTTCTCTTCACAGGAAATGTCTATTCCTTATCACTGTTAACCTCAGGAAATTATCCTTTGGTCCCCAGTGCTTCTGCTTTGTGAAAGCAGGAAGCACTATGATAAGCATAAATCCCACTGAGCTTTGCATTTCACATAAACATGCTAGGATTCCAAATGGAGAACAACTACAAGATCAGGTGAAATATAGTCCTAGCAATACCCTGGGGCAGAAGATGCATGCTGAGAATATAAGCTCACATGGTCTTTAAACTGTCCGGGTTTTCTGTGGCATGTCAGTGAGTTATTAACTCTGCAGCACAGAGCTTGTAAACGAGAGACAGTCCGATATAATAATGGCATGAGACTATCTTTAAATAAAACCTGCAAAAAAGTCATTAATATTGGGGTTTTTTAATTTATTGTTTTTCCAAACTCATTCCAAAAAATGTTATATATATACAGCAAAATGATATGTCATACTCTTGTATTTTGATCCTCAAAATGGATAAAATAAATTATCCTACTGGCTATCTTGAATCTGAATGCCAGAATGGTACCAATAAAGCAGTATTAGAAAATCAGTATTCATTTCTTAGAAATTGAATATCTGTCTTTCCAAATAGAAAATTTGAATTATGTATAGATATGAAAGATTCCTAGCTTTACTGATCAGTGTGGTATTGGAAATGTGTATAAGCAAACCATATGTTGAATTTAAACCCAGTGTTACAAAAGATTTAGACACTGAAATTTTTGATAGCTTGAGAAAACATATCAAATCAGAACTTGAAAATGGGACATGGTTCAGAAGCACCTGAAAATTTCGACAGTCTTTATGTCCACACAACTTTTGTGGCACTGCTTACATTTCCGCCTCACTTCTGAGATGGTAAGGGACAACAAAAGTATGAGTATTTTATCCCATGAAGCTCTGAAATACAAGAGTGTTAATAATTCCTGTGATGCATTACAGAATTTAAAATTTAAAAGTTCACAGGTTTTGAGATATTATGGGTCTGGATGAATGAATGTATTGGAATTATGAATGTATTGCTTAAAAGTTCCTGTTTCTGGTAGTGCTTCCTCTCTCTGTTTACTCTTCACCTTTGATATAAAATGACAGCATCAACAACTATTTCGTTAGTAAATGAGAATCCTGATTTCGCTGGATTCCAACAGCTTTCCCAGTTTGGTCTGGTCAGAAGTGTAAGATCCCAACTTATATGTTTGAATGAAAGATAAAATGCTTTTATTGTCTGAGTTAGCCTCACCTGACAAAGCAAAACGTTGTTTTGAGAGCAGAACTGTAGTTCCTGATAGAAGGCATTTCATGACATAGATATGAGCAGTTCTAATGAACAAACAGTGAAAAAGACTTTGTTCCTCTCATATCTACCACCTTCTTACTCCCCAGAAAAATCCTTTTAGGAATGCATACTTTTTCTTTCCCAACTTCCAGTTATATGGGAAGGAGGCAGAAAGGACAGGGAAAGGTGAATGAAATGTGCTGTCCAGGTCAGCATTCTCTAGGCACATCACTTCAAACCCAGGTATGAAGTATTTTATATCATCTTTCTGTGTCTTTCTGTCTCTCTTCAGGATATTACTGAGGTTACTGCCTCTTTAGAAATGCTGACCTATCTAATTTTCACAGCTGCATGTGACTTACATGTTAATTCACACCTCGGTTTAAATGCAATTGCCAAAGCTCCCGAGGGCTTCATAGGTGCAAGCTCCTGCTTTAATACTGATTTACATGACAGTCTTACGGGCTTCTGCTTTTCCAGGGGCTTTCTGCAAAAAGAGAAGCAGAATTATAGCATTTATGGTCATTAAAATAAGAGAAAGGGATCACATACCTGAGAGCAGTAGGGGACCATCACATACCATGGTCAGGATCATGGAGAAGCTGTGAGGTTTAAGAGGGAAAAAGTCAAGCGAAAATGGGGAAGCTATTCTGGTTAAACATCAGAATAAGCTTATACTTCTCTACTTGGCCACAAACATCAATTCAAAATACTTGAGAGTTTTAAGTGGGGTTGTGATGAAATAAAAACTTATTAATCATGAAAACCATAAGTAGTTGTGAAGGACTTGGGGAGAAACAAAATCAACAGGTTTGGATTCTTCTAAGCAGAGGTTTCTTACTATATTTAGTAAGTTCTTTTTTCAGATTTTTAGTAATAATTCTTGGTGGTTTTAGTTGGTCCTAAGGCTTCTCTTTTGACTGCCCTGTAAACAGCTCTTTCAATGCTTTTTTGAAAACAGATGGGAATTTCCTTGCTTATTTTCTCCATGCATTTTTTGCCTTCCCACAGTGGTTGATACAGTGGTTGCTATTCCCTATGGAAGCAGACAAGTTCGCCTTCTGCTGAAAGGACCTGATCATTTACGTAAGTAGAGGAAGTTGGTGTACACTTGTTTAGGAGAGCCTTGGTAACCTGCAGTGCTCTTTACACAATTGTTAGCGTAGGATGAAACACATAATCACAGGAAGACTATGTGCTGATGCTTTTATTAAGCACTCTGAGAATCAGGGGGGATTCACACCCAAATCCTGACTGCTATTTAACATCGAAAAAGGACAAGTTTTATGACTTTCAGTTATACAACTACTTATTAATTATTAAGCCCCCATTGTTTTAAAGCATGCAACCGTGGAAGCTCTGGTATACTTTTGCTGGATTAAAACAATCGTTCTCCCCCCTTAATAACCACACGATTCTGTCATATCATAATACAGGTGCAATTTCACATGATTCAATAGAAGCTAGAAACTTAATATTTTGTTCCCTCCCAGGCCTAACTGACCTAGCTCTGAATTTATTGCACATGCTCCCTTGATTCCAGAATAATTTTAACCCTATGCTAACACAGTGGTGTCTGGTTTCTCTCTCTCAGATCACTGACTTCAACACACAGATGGGTCCTGCTCTCAGTTTTCCTCAGACCCAGTTACTTCAGCGATACACTCTTTTCAAAGGAGACCTTGGCCAACTGTGCAGAGTTCTTTACTCCTCCATAACTTTTCAGTCATTTCTGTTTGCTTATCCTTTGGCTGGTTCACTTGGTGTCAAGTGCTTTTGTTTGAGATTAATAAAATACATACCACCGAGAGAAGAAATATTGAGAAAAGTCAAGTATAAGCTTCCCTGCAGCTCAGTTCAGCCATCAAGCTCCTCATGACTTTAATACACTTCTGTTATGATCTTTCTCTCTCCCCTAGATACACATACGCACTCACACCATGCATGTGTTCATGCACACACACACAAAATCACACTCTAAAGATGTGAAACCGCATACAATAATGGAACCTGGTTGTTTCAAGAAGTTAAGACCCCTGAGTTCTGCTTAGCCCATCGCTTTGTGGCTATAACACTTTCCAGCTTCATCTGTGCATCCCAGCAGCTGTATATCCCTCTTTTCTGGGAGGAATCGGAAGATTTTAGAATACCCTGTTAGAGCTGAAGGCAAATGCATTTATTTGATGAACAGAAGCTCCTGGCACCCCTCTCTCACATCTTCCAGGGCAGTAGCTGCTCACTAGCTTCTTCCTTTCTCATCAGCAGCAGATGAATATTAGAGTATTGGTAAATATGATTTACTGTCAGAATAAAACCCCAAACTGTACTGCTTGACCTCTCAGTAGCACATATTATTGTAAAGCAAGTTGGGCTACTTTTCTCCTTTTCTAAAAATCTTTAGGAATTTTTGGTAGCACAGACCATTTATGTCTTCTGTGTTTGTCAGTGTAGGTAAAAACATGAATGTCAGCAAAGATGTGAAACAACAGATCATTTCACTGTCTTCATATTTTCTTTCACCCCAAAATTTTGTACAGAGTATCAAAATAAGAGATGGATTACTAGTCTTATACTGTATCTCCCTACTTGTGTTGAGAAAGCAGTTTTTGTTAAAAGTTCAAATACTGCCTGTACCTCAGTTTTAAGTGGCCCTTTGGGTATTCCTGAGCTGCTCCAGTATGGCTGATACTACTTCCCAGTACATGATATTCACTCCGTCCTTCCTGTCTTCTTTTCCAATATAGATGTTCTCTTCCAAGGTAGAAAATGTCGTACTTTTGTTATTGTTTCAGTGAAATTGAGCTTTAAGACAGCTCAGAGAGAAATGAGATTTTAGCTGGAGAGATGGATCTAAAGCTTCACTCAGGCCATATCATATTTCAAGATAAAAAGGTTTGAATCAGCAAGGTCTATCGCAACCACTGGTTGAGATTTAGATTAACTGCACTGTGTAAACATGAGTAAGTCCAAATATATCTCTTTCTTGCTTCTGAGGTCTCCATTAATCTTTCTGTTCACCCACCAAAGGATTTTATATATGTATGAGCTACAGTCTGTTGTGGGGAGAGGGAGTATTTTGCCCTGTGAACTTTCGTTGTGGGAGAAGTCAACAGGAGGCTGATTATATATACACAAGTCTTAAAACCATCTTTATTCCTGATACATGCAGCCTTGTCCAAAAACAAATAGATGGCCAAGTGCAGCACAAAAGAAGAAACTGGTCTCATTGAAAACCAAGGAATTCATCATTACACTGTAAATTCTTACTGTACTGCCTCAGCAATTTCCTGCATTAATTAACTCCCTTAATCCATCATGAAAAGCAGTCTAATTGTTGCAATTATATTTTTGTTCCCTAATTAGCCACTTACTATGTGCAAATAAAACCTTTTTTTCATTTTCTTGCCTTTGGAAATATTTCTCCATCATAGATGAATAGTATGCCTTAGTTGCCTCTCTTTGTTGGAGGTTTTGTGCCTATATTCATAAATATATGTAAAAGGTTTGCAGCTTTGAAATCGTTCATGATGAAATGCCCTGTCATTTAAATAACTACCAGAAACCATTTACTGGTGAAAATGCTGTAAAGCATAATCTGGGGTTGGTAGGAAGGCTAGCTGATTGATGAAATAGACCCACTCTCTCACTGTTGACTTTTGTACTTAAGAAATTATCATTATTTTTAATATGACAATCTGAGTTAGCTACTACAAAACAGTATCCCCACTTAATTCCCACTTTTGGGGAACTATGAATGCAGAGAGAGCCAGATGGAGAACTCAGCAGGGTTCAGCACCCACCTTCCTCCTTTACTCCGCTGGGATAGATCATACTGCTTCTGGAGAGGAAATGAGATTGCTGTCACACTGATCTTTCTTTCCTGGATATCCTGCTTTCAGTTAATTGTCTACTACAACAACATGTGGTTAGTGACCCATCACTGAACTGAAAGAGGGTACAGCAACTTAGCAGTACTCATGGGCCAAGGTCTGAGTCACGCTCTACATAGGAGCGTGACTTACTGAGAGTGAGTTAAACAAGAGCAAATATGCCTAACAAGGAATGGATTAGTATGTCTGAAAGAGTAAAAATATGACCTACGGATGAGGAGGGGAATGTGAGCTAAAAATCTAAGGGTTGAACAAAGATGATAAGCAGATGGAAAAGAAAAAGAGAACAGGAAAGTGTGCAAATGTGAATAAACATGGGAAAAGAATTGCAATATTACTAATTTGTGCTGGGGTTTTTTTCTGCTCTCACTTCAAATTGCAATGCTCTGGTTTCCTGACTTTTTTTTCTATTTGTCAGATTTGGAAACTAAGACTCTCCAAGGTGTGAAGAGTGAAAACAGCCTCAGCACCACAGGATCCTTCCTTGTAGAAAATTCTAGCATTGACTTCCAGAAGTTTCCTGACAAAGAGATATTAAGAATGTCTGGGCCTCTCACTGCAGACTTCACTATCAAGGTGAGGGTCATTGGTCATTGACATTTTAGAGCAACATAAAGTAAGACAAGATGTATTTGGAAGATGAAAGAGATTTTTCCAGATCCTAATTATCCAGCAGATATTTATCACAAAGCCTAGTCCAGACCATCTCTCGAACTCTCCATGTAATTTTTTATGGTTGTATATTTGATGAAAGCCTCACTGGAAATTCCTCAGAAGAGAGAGACTTCATTTATGTCAAGAAAAGCATAGCCAATATGTGCCCTAAAAGGAAAAGATTAACTCATTCCAAGAGAAGACAGATTACTTTCTATATGCACTACTGAGATATATAAAAATCAATGACATGCAATTTTCTTTGTCTGTGATACGTAAAAAGATATATCTTTGGCCCTTAGTTTGTTGGGTGAATACTAGTGTAGTTGCACAGAAGACTGTGAGAGAGTGAAGAGTCCAGTCCCCAAGCTCTAAAATAAATGGGATAACTTTGCTTGAGAAGTCATGGCATCATCTTGTTGAGTTGACAATAAGAAAATAGTTTCTTGCCATTAGAGCATTTCTACTCTTCCAGGCAATATAAAACACATTGCTGGAAGCAATGCACACATTCTGTGGGAAAACAAACATACAAAAATGAACATTTGGGATTTGCAGTAAAATAAATCCTTTTCCAATAGGTCCAAGGAACCTGGAGGATTTCAGCTGCAAAACTTCAAAACCTGTATCATGTCCAGGACTATGTAAACTTTTTTTCTGGACTATGAGACCCAGAGGTAGATGGCATTTGCTTTAACCTTGAGCTAATGGCAGCTAGAGTTTTGAGCAGTGAACAGGAAAATGTCCTAAGTGATTGTCCTGGGTTAAGCTGAGCTGGACTGGAATGGATTAGCTTGGGAAGTAGCACAGTCCTGTAGACTGTCCCCTGCTTATCATGGTATGTTAGCAGCTGAAAAAGCAAATTGAAATTTTCAGAACTTGTTCACAAGGAGAAGCCTGAGCTAAGGAATATGTTCCGTCTTCTTTGAATGGCAGAACAAAATGCCTTACTAAAAGAGCTACTGTTCAATTCAAAATATCTGAAACTCATTTACCTCTTTTAGAGATGATACAGAGAAGGCAAACATCAGTGCAATATACACAGTATTTCTCACTTTGCTTTATTTCTGCTGTCTGTGAATTTCTGGCAGCCTAGTTATAATATATTTGTGGGCAACAGCTAATCATGTGGACCAATTGCCTTGAAATAGTAACAGGAGGGTTGTACTCTTTTCCTTATATTTCCACTGTTGTCTTTTCTATTGTCTTTTCTGACAAGGAAAATACCTTTATCCCTTAGCATGTGCATTTCCTTCTCTATCAAAGCAAGGTAAGAAGTGCTGGTTAAATAAAAGGAGTATCCTGTTAAAATGATGACAGTCTGACCGAGTGTACAAGTGTGCTAGACATGGGCAGAACAGACACTGCTGAATTGAGATGAAACTATTTTCAGTTCTGCTATGTGTTTGCACCTTTGAAAGTCACAGTAACATGACTAATTCAGTGTTAAATCTGTTCCTTTTTGGATATAGAAAATACACCAAAAACTCACAACCAACTGTTCATGGTTATAGGATCTTTTCTAAGGTTAGAATTAAATTTTGCATTGGATTAGGCACTAAAATATTCTCTTCTCCTGGATCACAGTTAGTTTTTTAATCAACAGCTATAGAAGATACTTAAGCTATTACTTCATGCAACACAGATATTATTCTGCAATATTATTTTTCTAACCATTTTTTTTTCTTCTGGATATATATTTTATTAGATTTTACCAGATATAAGCATTCACAAATGCATGCAATCCAAGATGCTACTACTCAGTTATGCCAGACTTGGAAATTGCTTTTCATACTTGCTTTATCCATGGTGATTTTGCCTTCAGGTTTTGAAGTTTAAGTAATCCCCTTTTAAAAAATCAGATGAAATATTTTTCTGTGGTATTAGTAAGCTTTCCTTACAAAGTGGGATGTCTTTGGGTGTCAAGATTTACTTTCCTGGGCCAAGGGAGATTTTTATGGAAACAGACCTAAATGAATTTGTAGATGTAGGAGATCTCTAGTTTTAGAATCATTGTTTCCAGAATTATTTTTGTAATCATTCTTGTAATCCTTTTTACTTGATCCTGAATGCTCTTATTCAGACAGGTCAAGCTAGACAACTGGTTATAATTCAGAGGTAGAAACTCAATGTGAGATTTGACACTTAACTTTATCAGTAACAAAGAGTGCTTTAAAATGGCAAGAAACCTCATGCTGTTCCTGGAGGAGCAGAGTTGTATAATTAATGGATTTCTTTATTGTGAAATTGTCAATGGTACATTCCTCATGTGCAAAACTCTTGGTAATCTTTTTACAAGATGTGTAAATAGTACAAATAATTCTGTAACACAGCTGTATTTAAAAGAGACAGGTGTTATCGCAAAATTGAAAGTTTTTCATGTTCTTATTTTTTATATTGATCATTTGAGAATTATAAGTCACCACTGTAAAGTTTAATTTTTGAAAGGCAAAAGACCTGGAAAACGTGCCAGTAAACTTAAATTCCACTAGAATTTCTTTTCCTGAATTCTGATGATTTCTCTGTTTTGACTTTTTCAGTGCAAAATTCTGGTTCACATTAAATAAATGCCTCTCTCCTGTAAGAAAAATGTATCATGTTTGATATAATCCGGAAGAAATGAAGGTCCATTTTCATTGGGAAATCTGTTTGTTTCTGTGGTCTAGAGACAAGAGTAGTAATGTCACACAGGGGCACAACCCCTTTATGGAAGAGCTGCCCCATATCTGCTGTGCTGCCAGTGTCATATTTGTTCACTTGTCTGTGCTGAAACATCTCCTCTGTTGATAATGTACATTTCAGACCCAAAACAGAGAATCTTGAGGTAGTCTGTTCATGTCACACATCTGTTCTCCTTTGAGCAGAATGAAGCAGTACTGTCAGATGGGGTCTACAGATGACCATGCAATAAGAACAGTCATCACCAGATGACTGTAAATGTGAAATGAATTCACGGCAGGCTTATGGGAACCACCAGTAGGGACTGCCAGTGAAGAGTGAGGCTGGCAAAGCACAACGTGTTAGAGGCTGCTGCACAGGCCAGTTGTTGCACAGCTAGGGTGCTAACCCTCTGGATGAAGTGTGAGCCAGCAAAAAACAGTGGGTTTAAAACAAGGTCTAGTGAAGGGTGTTACCTTGGCTTGGGTTTGGTTTGGAGGAGAAACAATTGTAGGCCTCGATCTAGGCTAGACTATGTTTATATTGGTTTTAAATCCCTACTATCGTGAGGGTTCATTCATAGTACCTGTACAGACTAAGTACTTTGCATGAGGGATGCATTAATTTGGATAGCACAAATGTTTGTCTGGAGACTTTTAGAGGTATTTGGATTAGGATTGCATTGGGTTGTTGATATTTGATGATTGATGTTGTCTTTCTGTAGTCCTAGGGCTGACAAGCCTTGGTGAAGGGCTGCTGCCAGGAGTGGCTGTCTGATGCTTTTTTTTTTGTGCTGGTGGGTGGGGTGTGCTGCTGGCTCAGAAATGATTTAGAAATAGTGTGGGCTGGGTTAGGAGGAGTTGAAATTAGGGTTTTGGCCACCAATTACCCAAAAAGTCATAAAATGCATCTCAAAAGTGGATTGTGAATTATACAGAATTCTACAGCTAGCCAGAAAACTGCTGGATCAGCTGCAATCTAGCACTGGCAGAAAGTGCCAGTGAGATAAGTGAGAAAGTGCCAGTGCATTTGATAACAGTCCAGGTTAGCAAAAGAAAATAAGGTTGGGACTTAGTCAAGACTTCCTGGGACATGCAAGAGCATGCAGGAGATAATGCATGTAACAGGCAGCCAGCTGGCAGAGATGTTGATGGGCCTTGTCAGTATGGGGCCAGGGCTGGATTAGTTCCTTTAAACAAGGAGCACACAGTGATTTACTTTGTGGCACAAAATAAATTATTTCAGCACTCGCTTTAAGGCAGAGGCCAAATGATGCAAATTTTCTCTAGCAGCAAAGAGCTACTGTTTATGGTTCGCATATTGTTGGATGTTTGAGGAATTATCATATTAGGATTGGGAGTGTACACAGTAAGGGTCTTCTGTGCAATTTCATTCTGATGCTGGCAGAGGTTTTCAGAAGAGATTATACCTCATATTTGGGAGAAGGCTTCCTATCAAGTGGGAAATGGTGCAGAATCTTGGAAGTACTGACAGCTTGGGGTTAAGATGATGCTCCTGGAAGTAGATGAGATAGAATTAAGGCTGAGTGCACAGAAATAGTAATAGTTAAAGTTTAATGTGACTGATTCAGCTTTTGTGCAAGCAAGGTCAACTCACTGAAAGGCTTCGCTTCATCTAGACGATATCAATGGAATATTGTCAATTTGTTGTAAAGCAAAAGTACCTCTTGAGATATGTGCCTTCCTGAGGTCATATTGGCACCCTGCAGATTGGATTTAACTGGAAGCATGTCTGTATCAATGGCTCTTATCCAGCTATGTTTGCATTCAGTACTTCTTTTCCTAGTAATAGTCATAAAAATCACCCAATCTGATCTCCTGACACCAAAAAATATACAATTTTTGTAATAATTTCTAGGTCAAACTCTCAAGTAATAACCAACTTGAAAAGAGATGCAATCATTAATTATCTTGACTAGATCTTGTGACAAGTTCAAGAAAATTATTTTTTTCTCCTATTTTGGCAAATGAGGTGAAATGTATGGAAAACCATGAAGTAGAGCTTTTCAAAACAATGTACAGTTCTTATTTCATATCAACCTTTTTTTCTGTTCAATATAAATTATTTAAATTAATAGTATATAGAGGATGATCATTCTCCTAATCAATATATTTGACTTTTAGGCTATGCAATGATTCCCATAATGAATGACACACTGTGTAAAGTAAGGAATGCAACTCATTTTTCAAGCCTTGGTGCAATACTTTCCCTGATTCCTTCTGGTTTTCCCACTCTGAGAAATAGGAAATTATTACTACTGTTTAGCTCCTTTCTCCTTTACTTCTGTATTTCTGTATCTGTCTCATCATCATTTGCCTCCTTCCTAGTGTCTGGATAGACTCATAGGATCGTTTGAGTTGTAAGAAGCCTCAAGGATTCTCTAGTTCCAACTCCACTGCCATGCGTAGGGACGCCTTCTACTACATCAACTTGCTCAAAGCTACATCTAGCCTGGTCTTGAACATTTCTAAAGATAGAGCATCCACAATTTCTCTGGGCAACAATTTACAGTGTCCAAACATGCTCATACAAAAGAACTTATTCCTAATACCTAAACTAAATCTATCTTCTTCCAGTTTAAAATTATTACCCTTCATCCTTCCTCTACATGCCCTTGCCTTGTCAAAAGCCTCTCTCCAGCTCTCTTGTAGCCCCCTTTAAGGCACTGAATGGTTGCTGTAAGGCGTACTTGGAACAAATTCCCCAGGCTGAACTACCCCACCTGTCTTGATGCCTTAAGAACCTAAAAATGAAACAACACACACCTTTGAGATAATATTGGTATAGGAGGTAATGTGGAAGCTGGTCTTTATTGGAGGCCTCCAGGGGGTAAATATGGAAAATGTCCACAAAAGCCCACCTACCCAGGGTGAATACAGATTTATAAGTTTAGCAAATTAGTGTATTTGACAAAATTCATGAATTAGGAGCATAAGAGGTAATGCAATTCCTCCCCCAGTCTAAGCCCTTCTAAATCCTCCCCTCTCAGACAGACCTGAACTTTGGTCATGAAAATGTGTCTCAAAGAGCTGTTTTTTAGCCTTGGTTCCCAGAAAGAGCTAAGATACAATGGAGGCTTTGGAATGTGTTTTGTCTTTCTGCCTAGGAGAATACTGAAGCTAAATTACAATAATAGGCTACAAAGCTACAAGTATATGTCTAAAAAATACAGAGAATATATAAAAGAAAAAAGACAAAAATCATTACACATCGGTCTTAGCCTTCTCTCACAGGAGAGGTGCTCCATCCCTCTGGTCATTTTCATGTGCCTCCTCGGGACTTGCTCCAACAGATCAGTGTCCTTCTTATGTCTTACTCTATTTAATCTTTACTTTTTTATCAAAGATGATCCATAAAAAGTTTATGCTTATTTCCACTCTCTGTCCTTTTCCTGGTTTCACTGCGATTGTACAGACACAATTTTTTTTAAATACACATAAATATGTAATTTATGACTGGTGTTTAATTACATAGATGTGTATTTTGAAAGGATAAATTTCCTATAATAGATCTATAGTTTAATAAAATGTAATAAAATTATTTAATATCTATTTTATATAAAGAGATACCTGTACATAAATACATATGTTGAAAAAGAGTGACCTTACACTCTACAATTACTTGAAAGGAAGTTGTAATGAGGTGGGTGTCAGTCTCTTCTCCTAGGTAACAAGTAATAGGACAAAAGGAAATGACCTAAAGTTGTGCCAGGGGAGCTTTACATTGAATACTAGAAAAAAATCCATAGCTGAAAGGCTAATTAGGCATTGGAACAGGCTACCCAGGGAAGTAGTGGAATCACCAGCCCTGGAAGTGTTCACAAACTGAGTAGATGTGGTGCTTAGAGACATGCTGTACTAGTAAACTTGGCAATGTCAAGCTAGTGGTTGGACTGGATGATCTTAGAGGTCTTTTCCAACCTTAATCATTTTATAATTGTATACACATAATAATCAGGACAAATGGATTCTACCTGGCGGTATACTTTTCTCTCCATTTTTATTTCCTTTCTGCAAAATTCTGTTGAAGTTTGTACATTGTATTGAGGTTTGTACATATTGATGTATAAATGTTGCACGCTGAGCCGATATTTTCAGAGAAATATCTAAAACAATCCTATTCCCTTTCTGAATAGTAAAAGCTAATGTGGAAAACAGTTTTGTATATAAATTAGCATATATAATTAATTGGAGTTTCCGATAGGCATTATTTTTTTTTTTACTGAATTTGAATTCTAGTTTGTCAAAACTTTGAGTACTTTCACAGATGGTTTCAATTTTAGGCACCATTCATAAACTTTTTCATTAGAAAACTTGGTAAGCTCATGGTTGACACTTTATCCTGCTCATCTGGCCATCTGGCTTACAGTTCATGCAGTGGCACATATCCCTGAGAGATTCCACAGTCCTTCATCCATTGCAAGAGCAGGTTATTGGACCATTATTTGTTACCCAGTCATCTGTTCCTGGGAGGATCTTCTAGGAGGATCTGGCTAGGTGCTTTGGTGAGGGACCTAGGAAAAAAAAACTAGAATAATAAAACTACCTCTATTTTTTTTTTGACAAAGTGAAGAAGAATGTTCAGAAAAAATTACATTTCTCAGGGTACACTTGAAATTCTGTTCTCTTTTTACATTCTCTCTACTCACCCAATAACTGAGCTATAAGATATCGGACTGAAGTTTTCCTCATTATTCATGAAGTGCCTTCTGAAAACTGTTACAAATTTCTATCTATATTTATGTGTTTTATGTGTTTATGTAGTTTATGTATGTAAGTAGACTGAATGTGATAACATGTGATTTGGATTTGTGATGGTGCTCAGCCAATACATCATTTGAAACTACTGGGTGGACGCTCTTTGGATCTGAAGATGTGTTACCAGTATTTTACATACTTCTTTAAAATACTGCTGATCTGAAATGCACTGTCAGGTTTAAAGGTAGAAGAGACAGTTTCTCAGCCACGTAATTTTTATTCCTTTGACAAAATGCTATTTGTAATTTTTTCTTTTCTTATTCTGTATCTTTTGTTTACATATACCTCTCAAGAATCAGTCAGTTTTTAGTGCTATGAAGGCTTGGTGCCAACCGTGTTCAGTTTTCACCATTTTAACAATTTGTGTGTGGCAAAAAATGCCCTTTCAATTTGTTATATTTTTTTAACAGTATCTATCACACTAGGATCCTCTTTTTTACATTGATTTCTTACGTATTGCCATATAATAAATTAAGATTAATAAATATTCTGCAGTGACCATTAAGTTGACTTGTTTGAAGATGAATTCTCTTACTCTGGGAGCATGTTGATGGTGGTGAAATGATCTTTCCAAAATGACTGGGATGTTGTTAGCACAGCAGAGTTGCAGCATACCTGGTTTTGGTATATTTGGGGTTGGCTTTGGTTCTGTGGAACCGCTGAACGATTTTAGTCTTCTCATTTGAGAAACATGCATGTTTGTTGCATTTACTGGTGGATTCCCTACAAGCAGTAAATTGTTATAGCTGCTAATGAAGGTCCCCTTACTGCCAGCTATCCTAGCTAATCCACTGTAGTTATTTTCTCTTTCTTTTCTTCTTTTGGCCAGAATAATGGAACTGGTAAAAGATTTGAACCTTCTAGTTTTCTATTTTGGCTTTGTGAGAGAATTAATCTGAAGGCTTTTTAATACACTCATCACCTTTAGGAATACTGTTTAATCCAAGATTGAGTGAGCAAGGATGAGCAAGTTCAATTCTTTGTAAAACATGTAAATCAGTGATAAGGTAATTTCAGAGTGATTTCTCTGGCTGAATTAGAGGCTTAATTTACAAGCAAAAGATGGAGCTGACTTTCATAGGAGAGACAACCCTAAAACTAAGCTGATCCAACACAGGACTATCACAACTGGGGACGTGAATGCAGAAGTGGGCAGTAGATATGTTTCCTGGACCTCGAGGGCAGAGGTCCTTTCAGCATTCAAAGGAAATGACAAGGCAAACTCAGAGGCATTATGGTGAGGTCCTGTCTTAAAACATATGCTTAAAAGCCTTCAGTATCTCTCATTATTTACATTTTATGTACCTGTTATGTTATTTTAAACAAGCTTGTAAACTTATTTCCCCATGACAATGTCTGGCTTCTATTTTCTTCATGAACAAATTATTAACAGCAGCAAATCTCTTGTACATCCTCCTTTATTTTTCAGTGCAAGATACCAATGCATACAACCAGCAATATTGAAACACTGTAGGTAAAACATTTTTTATACTGACATGAGAAGTACAAAATTACAATTGTCAGATTTCTCATTAATTACNCTATTTGTAATTTTTTCTTTTCTTATTCTGTATCTTTTGTTTACATATACCTCTCAAGAATCAGTCAGTTTTTAGTGCTATGAAGGCTTGGTGCCAACCGTGTTCAGTTTTCACCATTTTAACAATTTGTGTGTGGCAAAAAATGCCCTTTCAATTTGTTATATTTTTTTAACAGTATCTATCACACTAGGATCCTCTTTTTTACATTGATTTCTTACGTATTGCCATATAATAAATTAAGATTAATAAATATTCTGCAGTGACCATTAAGTTGACTTGTTTGAAGATGAATTCTCTTACTCTGGGAGCATGTTGATGGTGGTGAAATGATCTTTCCAAAATGACTGGGATGTTGTTAGCACAGCAGAGTTGCAGCATACCTGGTTTTGGTATATTTGGGGTTGGCTTTGGTTCTGTGGAACCGCTGAACGATTTTAGTCTTCTCATTTGAGAAACATGCATGTTTGTTGCATTTACTGGTGGATTCCCTACAAGCAGTAAATTGTTATAGCTGCTAATGAAGGTCCCCTTACTGCCAGCTATCCTAGCTAATCCACTGTAGTTATTTTCTCTTTCTTTTCTTCTTTTGGCCAGAATAATGGAACTGGTAAAAGATTTGAACCTTCTAGTTTTCTATTTTGGCTTTGTGAGAGAATTAATCTGAAGGCTTTTTAATACACTCATCACCTTTAGGAATACTGTTTAATCCAAGATTGAGTGAGCAAGGATGAGCAAGTTCAATTCTTTGTAAAACATGTAAATCAGTGATAAGGTAATTTCAGAGTGATTTCTCTGGCTGAATTAGAGGCTTAATTTACAAGCAAAAGATGGAGCTGACTTTCATAGGAGAGACAACCCTAAAACTAAGCTGATCCAACACAGGACTATCACAACTGGGGACGTGAATGCAGAAGTGGGCAGTAGATATGTTTCCTGGACCTCGAGGGCAGAGGTCCTTTCAGCATTCAAAGGAAATGACAAGGCAAACTCAGAGGCATTATGGTGAGGTCCTGTCTTAAAACATATGCTTAAAAGCCTTCAGTATCTCTCATTATTTACATTTTATGTACCTGTTATGTTATTTTAAACAAGCTTGTAAACTTATTTCCCCATGACAATGTCTGGCTTCTATTTTCTTCATGAACAAATTATTAACAGCAGCAAATCTCTTGTACATCCTCCTTTATTTTTCAGTGCAAGATACCAATGCATACAACCAGCAATATTGAAACACTGTAGGTAAAACATTTTTTATACTGACATGAGAAGTACAAAATTACAATTGTCAGATTTCTCATTAATTACTTTCATTAGTATCAATCTGATGATTTGGTATTTAGAACTTGCAGAAAGCATTCAGAATTAGAATCTGAATCTGCATAATAATATGGGAGAATCCATTAGAACTTTCCTAGTAAGCATGGTGGCATGGAGCTAGTTTGTAGTAGACCAGATCAAATTGTGTAAGACAAAATTTGCTGGAGCATTTCCAGAGGAGGACAACAAAGCTGATGAAGGGCTTAGAGAGTAAGTCCTGTGAGGAGTGGCTGAGGGAGCTGGGGTTGTTAGCCTGGAGAAGAGGAGGCCCAGGGGTGACCTTATCACTCTCTATGACCACCTGAGAGGAGGGTGCAGCCAGATGGGGGTCGGTCTCTTCTCACAGGCAACCACTGACAGGACAAGAGGACACAGGCTTAAGCTGCGCCAGGGGAGGTCCAGGTTGAACACCAGGAAGAGCTTCACTGGAAGGCTGGTCAGGCATTGAAATCATCTGCCCAGGGAAGTGGTGGACTCACCATCCGTGGAAATATTCTAGAAACAGTTGGACATGGTACTTAGTGCTATGGTTTAGTTGACATGGTGGTGTTTGGTCAAAGGTTGGACTCCATGATCTGGGAAGTCTTTACAACCTTCATGATTCTATGATTCTGAGATACAAAATAATTATTCCTTTTCTCTGCTCCCATTTTGGAACACACACACACACACACAAGAAATTATGTCTTTCCTCCTCACATTCCCCCAATTGCATAAAATGAAAACACTTTATTGAATACACATTTCATGGCTTAGCTGTACCAATAACATTAATAATTACTTGGTTATGACTGCTGGTTATAAAGTCCTGATTAAATTTTGAAACTGTCCGAGTAAACTACTGCAGTTTTGTAGGTCTGGCCACATGTTCTTCAGTGAATAAAAAGAAATAATGCAGGCATACACTGCCAAAATCAAGAAAGAAATGTTTGGGCTTTTGGGAACTTTACTTGCTTGGTTTTATGTGAACAAATCAAATTTTGGAGCTATAGGAAAAACCAACAAAGTGCGAAGGTGAAGTCAGATGTTGCAGTCTCTTGTTCATAGAGCAGATCATAATGTCTCATAAAGATTACACATCTTTTTTGTTCATATTTTTTATTTTCTTCTTTTCTTTTGACTTTCTGTAACATCTCCCAAACCAAATATGCATTTTATCAACTCCAAACTTCACCTGAGCAACAGTTCATGCTTCTCTTGCATCATCCTAGGCAAGCATTAACAAAATCAGTATAAAAACAGTCTAAAAGAGATTTTTTTTTTCCCAAGTTCTTTCAACAGAGAAAGAAGATATCTCTGTTGATAGAGACTGTAGGCTTGACAATGGATATTCTGAGGATTCCAGTTTTAACCAGTTCCTTAGATGATTGGTGTTATTCTTTAAGGTTGAANTGGCCTCTCAGTTTAGGAAGGACATTGAGTGCTGTGTCCAGTTCTGGCCCCTCAGTTCAGGAAGGACACTGAGATGTTTGAGCACGTCCAGAGGAGGCAACGAGGCTGGTGAGGGGCTTGGAATGCAAGGCCTGTGAGAAATGGCTGAGGGAGCTGGGGTTGCCTGAAAGGAGGGTGTAGCTGTGTTGGGCTCGATCTCTTCTCCTAGGCAAATAGTGACAGAACGAAAGGACCCAGTCTTAAGCTGTGTGAGGGGAAGTTTAGGAAACTACACATTAGGAAAAAAATCTTCACTGAGAGTGATTGTGCCCTAGAATTGTCTACCCAGGGAGGTGGTGGAGTCACTGTGTGTGGAGGTTTTTAAAAAAAAACTGGATGTGGCACTCAGTGCCATGATTTAGTTGAGGAGGAGATGTTAGGGCATAGGCTGGAACTGATGATCTCAAAGGTCTTTTCCAACCTAGTTCATTCTGTGATTTTGTGAAAGTGGTAAGGGCTGCTCTGATGTTAGGAAGGAATGCTAGTTAAAGGAAGTCAAGGATCATATCTGGGGAGTTGCCATGGACAAATGCAGGGATGAGTGCTCTGCAAGATCTGGGTACTTCTGACTTCAGCTATTAATAAATGTAGATAGGATTTTATTTGCTAATATAATGATCAGCTGCCTTTTTTTCTAGTTCAGTTACCTAAGTGTGCAGAATTCATTGTTAGTTAGAGGACTAGCTTAAGATTCTCAGTTGATGGCCATCTCTATTTGGATCTTTGGCATTTCTCATAGCTATAAGGGTGCTGCTAATACTGCAAAGGTAAAAAATTTCCTCATACTACAGAGCTAAGTATTTCAGTGTGTGAGAGTTGGCCCTGTGCAATCAAACCATGACATTTCTTACAGCATTTAGCTATTAAATCTCCCTCTGAGTTTTTCAGGGCTCAAGTAGCCAGTGATATTTTTTCCTGGATAAAGATCTTAGCTTTAGCAAACAATCAAACAAAATGGAGAAGAAGTTTTTGCTATGTGGAATCACCATTTATTGCTCCTCTTCTGCTTAGAATACTCCTAAAAAATACACAATATCATGTATGCTTCTTTTATTTGCTTGTTTTGTGTAATTTGAGCTTATGACTCTGGCTCATTGTAATTCTTTCCCCCCTGTGTTGTTATCATGGCTGTATGAGTGACTTCCACATTAAGCTGGAAAAGATAGTACATCTGTCTTTTCTCTGTGTCTAAACAGACAGATAACTCCAGACATGCAGGAATAGTCTGCAGAGAGGAAGGAACTCTCCTTTCTTCCTGATTTTTTTTTTCCCAATGTAAACTCTTTTGTTCTCCCCTTTCTTTTATAGTAGCCCAAGTGTAAGCTCTTGATCCTTTCTTCATGATTCTCTGCAGGCCATACTGCTGAGTAGATCTGAGTTTAGGAATCACTGATGATCCTTAAAAAACAAAGCGTAAAAGCAGAACTCTCCCCAGAGAGTGCCTTTCCTGCACATTGAGATCAGAGGCCTCCCCAGATGGCTTCCAGCAGAACAGAATATTTTTCCCAGGAGTGCCTGAGGCTTTCATGGACCTGGAAAGACCCTTCTGAAGTGTGTAATGAATGCACCATCCCCACACAAGGAATTAGGTATCCTGTTTCTGACACACACATTCAAACATCGGTCTGTGCAAAAGGCCTCCCATTTGCTGAAACAGTTGTATTGCCACAGCTGGTTTGGGTTTTTTCCCTTTGGAGAATTGACATCACTGTTTAATTAGAAAAGGGCAGCCTTAGTCTCAGTGGACCAGACCTCATACACATATCAATATTCTTGCCCTCCTCCTGCTCTTCAAGATATATCTTGATTTTTAATCATGTTGCTGCCCATCTACAGGGGAAGACAAAACAAACAACCCAAGTTACAAAGTTCATCTCACTTTGTCCTATTTTTGCTTCTGTTTCACAGACCATTCTTTGACAGTGTCTCCTGGTGTTTGGAGAGTAAGGGAAAAATGGTGTTTCCAAAACTAGGAGACTCATTTAAAATATGAGTGGAAAAAAGGAAGAGGAGGCAGTGGTTAAACAGTTTAGGTTGTTTGAAAAAAAAGGGGGAGGATTGCTCTTGAGAGCAGCAGTGTCTTTTCTGCTTGTGATTTGGCAGTTTTCTCTACTGTGATAGCATCATGCCACTGATGCAGAGATGCTCAAGCAGCACTGAAACACTTGTGTCCTAGGACAAATCATCAAACAGGAGAGGTTTTTAGTAGCAGATTTTTGTTTTTCCCTTGCCAGCTGCTCATGCAGAGGCATAGAGGCAAGGAAAAGGGATAACCTGCTGAGATTTTGAAGTCCTCATAACAGATATCAAACAGGAAGGATTTTTAACTGGGTTGGGTGCAAGTAGTGCTGCTCTACTGGTGTGAAGGTCTGTTACATTGCAGTCCTTGCACTACAAACTCTTGTTTATGTGGGACATTCATTCAGCACATCTAGTACTGAAAGCATGCTGGCTTTTAAGCTCAGGTGGCCTGTAGGCTCTAAAGAGTTTTGTAGACATGCACTTAGCCCTGGCCAGGATTCCATGCCTATGACTGGAATAAGCACTTTTACAAGCAAAATAAAGTAAGCGGAAGAATAAACTTCATAAAAAGGATAGAGCCACAAAGGAGAATGAAGTAAAGACCTCAGGAAAAAAAAGGGTGAATTAAAGTTTTTATACTGTTTTTTTATTTTTCACAGTGTGGCCTCTTGTGTTTTAGTCTATAGTATCAAGTGTATTATAACTGTTCTTTGGGAAACATTAAAGATCTAAAATCTATGTCCATGTGTCAGGGACAGTAGGTAGTGGAAGGTGATTTTCTGATTAATTAAACATCCGTCCCTAACCTCTGTCCTTATAAGAGCATTCAGTAGCCCTAATCATATATTTGCCATGCACTCATTATTTCAGCATGTGGTCTTAAAATGGTCATTGGTTAAGCCCAGAAATTTATTTGACTGTGTTTTGAACCCAAAATTTTGCCACCAGTCAGTGCTTTGGTTTTGTATTTTGTTTTCCTATTGCAAAGTATATCTGGTATTTCATGAAGCTTCAAGGTGTCTCCAATCTGCAAGATGCTTGTGTAGAACAGCTCCCCAGCATTCATGTTAGGTTCATTCTTTGATATAACCTCTTTTTCAGATCCTTTATGCTGGTGCTGCTGACAGTTCAGTCCAGTTCATCTTCTACCAGCCTATCATTCACAGATGGAGAGAAACTGATTTTTTCCCTTGTTCAGCATCCTGTGGCGGAGGTAATGAATTACCACTGTATTTCAGAAGCTGTCATCTGCGTACATGACCTGTCCCGACTGCTGCCCTGAGTTTTGAACATTAAAAATGGGCAAAATCTAAAAATTTAAATAATTACAACTAAATGGAGGGATTTAGCAACATAGTAGTAGCCTGTGCATTTTCAGCATTGTGCCAGACTCTGTAGATAAAGTACATCTTGATAGCTACATATCTGCATTCAATGCTACAGCTGTCAGATATAAGGGCTAATGGGATCTGGGCCTAGTTTTGATAAAACAAGATGTCTCCATTCATCCCTGTTCCTACCAACAGGTTTATTCTCTATAGTGAAACTAAGGGCACAATTCTTTGTGATTAAGAAACCTCAGCCTTTTGTTTTTTCTTTGTTTTCTTGACTTCTGAATTTTTTTTTTTTTTGGCCATACTGGTTATCTTTTGTTTCCTACTACATATAATTTACGTTGCTGTTTTCAATCTGGCCTGTAAAACCACAGCTGTTATGTCCAAAAGCACTGAAGCAAGCTGAAATTAGTTTTCTTTTTCCAAACCAGCTCTTAGATATATTTCAGAGCCACACAGGAAGAACATTGCATCTCACATAATTTATTCCTCTATGTATTACAGGTTATCAACTGACATCTGCTGAGTGCTTTGATCTGAGAAGCAATCGGGTAGTAGCAGATCAATATTGTCACTATTATCCTGAAAATATCAAGCCAAAGCCAAAACTTCAAGAGTGTAATCTGGATCCTTGTCCTGCAAGGTCAGTTGGCTTTTATTTTAAAGGAGACTGAGCTCTAAAGGAGTAAAATAAAATAGGAAAATATTCTGTTGCTATTTCTCACAGTGTATTTATCCCACAAAATTCAACCTCTTTCTCGTTCTAAGAATGCACTGTGTAGAACACTTCTATTTAGCACCTTCACAAAGCAAAGACAGATTTGAAATGGTTGTTTCTTCCCCTCAGAATGTATTTTGCCTCATTAATTGTTACCAAGTATGAGAAAACAAATTGTTCATGATACCATCCCCATGATCAATACACGTCTTTTTGCATTAAAATTATTATCATCACAATTAGATTAACTATTTTTATGGGATTTTTCATTTTTTTTCTCCTTAATAAAAAGCCTACTTGCATTCATGGCAGCTTGTAAAATGTAATGAGCGACTTCGTTCTAGTTAACAATGTCCTTTGGCCCGGCATGAAAGTCTCATCTCTTCTGCCTCACAGAATCACAGAATGGGTAAGGTTGGAGGGGGTCATCTGGTCCAACCTCCCTGGTCAAGCAGGGCCATCCCAGAACACATGGCAAAGGATCATGTTCAGATGATTCTTGAATATCCTCAGTGAGAGAGACTCCACAACCTCCCTGGGCATTGCGTGCCAGTTCACTGGCACTGCACAGTAAAGACAGTTTTCCTCATATTAAGGTGGAACTTCCTGCGCATTATTCCTCAGAAGATTAATAGTAAAAATAGTAAGGTCAGATAGACAGATTTTTCATGTATAAGAAAAGAAAGAAAATCACAAAAAAGACCAATCCTTTGTTGCACTGATTTACCTGAACTTCAATGGGAGTTCATCTGCAGCCACTCAATAAGCAACAAGTGTATATTTGTGGAATCTAAATCTTTTGGTCCTCTTGAGTAGCCTTTCTAAGAGGTGGTTAAGCATAGCCCAGCAGTCATGACATGGATGCCCTAAAGCCATTTTATCACCAGCTCCTTTCCCTCTAGGCTAGTTTCTTACCAAGTTTGATAAAACAAGTTCAAGCAAACGCCACTTGCTTTATCAAGCAAAATGTTGCTGTGTCACTTCAGATGGCTGGAGGTCATCAAAGAAAAAAGTTGTCCTAATGAGAAAAAGGATACTTAAGAAACCTGTTGGGCAGTGTATCCACCCGACTGAGGATGGTTGCTGCCCAAACCAGGTGCACCAGTTTTAGAATAGCTAAGCATTATCAGAGCAGATCAAATTACTCTAAGGCAAAAATAGATTTTACTTCTTACAGAAAGTTTTCATTGAAGTTCCCTGGCTTTTCTGGAGTTAACACTCAGATTTCTTTGTCATTGAAGACATCTTTACCCAGAGTGTATGGCAGTTTATATGCCTTTGTGCCTATAAGCACATTTTGTTAGAGACAGATGTCAGTAGAGGCCAGGTATGATCAGGTAGAAGGCCAAAACATGAATGTCTCAGGAAAAGAAGTGTTGAAAAATATGAGTCAATATGGAACCTATCTTCTAGAGTCGCCTGTCACAGTTTTGATGAGAAAGTAATTTTATGTAGTTGCTTTTTTGTTTGTTTGTTTGTTTGTTTTTATTCTAAGATGCTATTTTTTAAACATTCTGTTCTGGGTCAAATATTTATTTTGTCTCTGGAATTTGTGTGGTGGAAATTTTCCATACTTTTCTCAATGATTTTAAATGACATATTCTCAAATGGTGATGCAGATGACTGCATGGTACATGGGAGAAAAGAGGAAAAAAAATAACAGCTGGGCAGATGTCAGGAAGCAATTTTTTTAATATAAGACATAACAAGGCAAAGTTGTTGATGTAAAGACCCTGAGGGGAGGGAGAGTCATTTAGAAATACAGCTATACCATCCCAAAGGAACTGGATTTTTCGGAAACATCTTCACAGTATGCCAAATTTCAAATTACTATTTTCAGACGTGCCTTTGCAAAGAATTCAAGAATCAACAACCCAGAGGGAAAAAAAAACCAGAGGAAATCTGTGGTAACTTCTGGATTCCTGCTGATTTCTTACAGCAGGAAGAGCATAGGTAAAGCAGAAACATGGGCAGAGGCAGGGATAAGGAGGGTGTCTTGGCTCTGCAGTGTCTTTGCTGTGCGGGAGCTGCTCTGCTCCAGCAGTATAAACCTAATACATTAATTTTTCCTGGCAAAGCCAGTTCCAGTGAGACATAGCTGATAAGTGGTTGCTGACTGTTCCTATGGTGTGTTAATGAATGCCACAGAAAATAATCGTTGAAGACAATTATGATTAATTGATAGCGGCACTGAGTAAAGGAACGGAGAGCAGTTGCTGTAGGAGAGCTTACACTAAAATTTTCAGCAAAGTGTAAGCTGAAAGATAAGTTTAAATGAATGTCACAATGTGAGCCTGAAATAAGTTGCCTCTTTAGGTTTAGTGCATAGAAATGTTTTGCTTTATTGTATTTACTGTGACAATAATTAGCGGTATTGCTGGCATCATGAACAGCAAAAAAGCTTAGTCTCAATAAACACGGGAAAGTATATGGATGGTTATTTATCAAACATATATACAGATACATACTCATATATACATACATACATACGTACGTACTCATTTTCCAGGTCAAGTAGAGGCATGCACGTATAATGTTCATCCAAGTCAGACCAGTAACTCTTGTCTCACATAATACGTGATACTCAGTGACACTAAGTGCCTTTTAATCCCTATATATCAATGCTCTATTCAGCCTCTCTTACCAAATCTGTTTTGAATCCAGGTCATGCCCTACAAAGGAAAAAAGAAAGATCTGTATGTTTGTCCATTATGATTTTACAGCAGTCTGCATTTGACTGGCAAAAATAAATCTGTATGCATATTATCTGCTGATGTAAACAGCAGCCAGTTCAATCTAGTCCACCCCCCTTCTATGGGGCAAAATCCAACATTAGTATTTAATTAAGTGAAAGTCTTTTAAATACCCAAAGCATCACAGACTGGAAGGTATTTTTAGTTTTCATCTTTATCCTTCTTTCTGGTATATTTTAATAAAAAAGGAATGGAAATTTTTTCCTGCTTACAGAAAAGGTTGGTTCATATTTGACTTAACTTGGTGTGCTAAACACTTATTTAGGACAATTCTAAAGTGTTAAAAGCAAAAGATACATTTGCTTAATAATTCCAAGGCTTCCCTCCAAAAAGCAATTTTGACAAATGTGAAAAAGGCTGCTGCTCCACTCATCATTCACTTGCTCACCAGGATATTGTCAGTATTTCTAGAATTCATCTTCAGCTTTTAGGTGGCATTGTCAGCCATTCCATTCTGCATTTTTACCAGTCTCACATATTTTTTTGTCTACTGCCTCTACATGTTAATGTGGGAGTTTCTGAGTCACAAAAGCTCTATTCATTTCTACCAGGAGATTTCAACATCATATAAAGATTTCTAAAGGTAATTTCAGCAGATATTTTAAATTCATAAAGCAACTGTCTAAAATTTTTTATATTAGCAAACCTTTACTATAAAGTGGGTTTTTTAATACTTCAGTTTCTGGAGTTTGCCTAGAGTTTTATCTGTAAGCCTGCCGCTAGAAATAATGTTTATACCTGTGGAGAGTTTGAGGGAAAATCTCTCATTCCAGCAAGGTCTTCAGCATCGAGAGGCCTGAAGGAACTCTGAGATATACACTATTAATGGAGTTCTCCACCAAAATTGCAAACTCCCCTTCCTGCTTGTCAAAGCTTTTCTTTTAACATTGTCATTTAAATATGCATACTGGGTGGTGGCATAGGTGGGCATTACCAAAAAGAAATTTAAGATTAAAATTGAATTCTAATAAAATTGTAGCTTTTAGTTGTTAATTTTCATCGAACCCAACCAGAGTGCTGAACTACAAGTAAAAGCATACAAAAGACACCAGGATGTTATGACCATTCAGAGTGATTCTAAGTAGTGAGAAGTCCACAGTATTATTAGAAGTGTGAAAGTGGATTTGTAGATGGAAAAGGAGCTGGTAGCAATGGCAATGTTCTGGTAATAATAACCAGAGTCATCTGAGTTCAAGAGCAGGCTGAAGATGAGCAGCAGATAATTCTAATCCTTTAAGAGATACATTTCTTCTCAACACAAGTAGTTGAAACCTTGAATTTTTGGACAGGGCAAAAGTAATCTAAATTAATCCAGAAAATAACTTTGTCAGAATGGGCAGGGAGGGTGGGCCAGGAAAGCACTTAAAAGATGTGAATATCAGAGCAAATTGAGCTCTAAGGGGACAATAAATATTAACAAAACATGGAAAGAAAGGCAGACAGGAGCTGCCAGGGTGCTTCTGATTACAAGCTGTAAGGTGGGAAAATAGATCACGTACTGCTATTAGCATCAAATACAGGTATCTGTCTTCTCAGTATGAAGTTAAAGGAAAATTAGTCTATTTTAAGTCCCAGAAGACACCAAAACTGCAGCAAGTAAATGGTCATTTACAGAGATTTTCACTGGATATCCAGTTGTTAACATTTAGTAGTGTTGGCTACTTACCAGCTCATTCCCTCTTTGTATCAAACATTGGTCATCCAAATCACCATAAAATATTGAACTGAATAAAAAAAAGGAGATGATTAAAAGCATTACAGTCATGTTACTGGGAGGAATTACTTTTTCTGCTTTTGACTGGAAACACCTCTTTCAAGCACTGTGTAGAGATTGGGTTTTAGCAGTCTATGGCAATGATAAACTATATGTTGCTTAGAATTTAAAATCTCTGCATCATAAACAAAACATTTTTATAAAGATAAGATGTTGTCAAACCAAACAGACGTTTGGTTAAAAGCAAAAGGTATTTTTGGAGGCTGACACAAAAGGATGGCTTTCTCAACAGTGTTTTTTATTCATAAGTTGGTTTTTAAAGTATCCACTGACACGCCATTTTTAAATGTTTAATCAGGAGACATTGGCTTTTGCCGGTCTGTAAAGTACTAAGAGCTTATAAAAGGACAAATAAATACAACACACATGGTAGTTCTTCAAGAGTCACATTGATAGCATCCAGAAACCAGCAAGGTAACTCATACTGGTAGCATAACAGAATTACAGTTTCACTGCTTGCAAAAGTAGGCGCTGAAACCAATGTTGCCTGTACCTGTGGTGTTACTGTCATCTATCGCAGCTCCGAAGGGAAAAAGTAATAGATTCACAAAATAATACATGGGATAGCATCTCTTTGAGGGCCTCGTTAACTGTTTCTTCACACAGAAAGTGTTCTTATAGCACAAGGAGATAATGTCAGTGTGGCATCTTCCGAGATCACTGAAGTGCAGTATCACACACCACCTTCATGTCAGGATTTGAAGTGTTAAAGTGCAATCTTTTGCACAGGATTGTTGTCTGTCCAATGATAATCATGGCTTTCCCAGATACACTGGCTTGGATGCCAAATTGTAGTCTTTTGTGTGAACGCTTTCATATCTTCCAGCACAACCAACCCAAGCTATTTTAACTTTTCATTTTGATTTGTTCACTGCTAATAATGTCTTAAACATATTCCATTGCTTAGATGGCGCAATCACTGCCACACAGATAATTTACTCTCAGGTCCGGCAGATTTTAGTGAAGGCTTAAATCTTTGTGTGTGGGTCTGTATCCAGAAAGAGGTGTAATTGGTGCAGCCACCCAGGAGCATGGGCAGCCCTGCAGCCATGAGTAAGACACCCCCAGCAAAACAGAGCCTTCAGGAGAAGTGAAGGCTATGAGCCAGAAGCATGCGACCATCCTGCAGAGGGTGGGCAGTGGCACAGCAAGGGTGCAGGACACCAGCACAGGAGTGGCAGGTTGTCCCCATTGGATTACACCACCCTGAGGCACCTTGGGAGCAGAAGTCCTTTCTCTCTGGTGGCTCCTCTGTCAGCACCCATGCCCCTGCTTGGCTGAACAGGTTCCAACCTGAGGCTCAACATGCAGGAGAGAGATCTGGGAAGGGCTGGCCTTGTCAGAAAGACTGTCATCCGGGAGTAACAAGAGAAAGACACTTGACTTTGTCATCGGTGCTGAATCAGGTTAAGGGGGAAAAGGAGCAGCTGGGGAGGGGCTGACCAAACGTCTTCCAAGGAATTCAGCTGTGGAAACTCATCCCAGGGAAAGGCTGAATGTTTGCAGAGATGGCAGATCTGATTGCAACACTCTCACCTCTGGCATGTGCAGCTCCCATTGCAACCATACACGTGCCTTGGAAGAGCAACTGTGTTGAGACTGCCAGCTCTCAGGAGGAAAAAAACAACAATGTGCAGAATATGACAGGACTTGCTGGTCTGAAAGGCATGGGAGATTGCAGACATATGAGACAGAACAGCACTGCAAAATAATTTGCTTTGTGCTCCTGCTCCTGCCAAATCTCTTGATGTTTTGTGAATGAGCCCTGTTAGCTACTTGCACATATTTCACTGAAGGAATTATTATTTCCTCTGCTCGTTTAGCATACCATCCCCTTTGCATTGTCTGGGTAATGTGCAGTAAATACACCCCATAAAATAGAACTCTTCCATCTTGTTTATAGGAGTATGATGGACTGATAGACTCATGGAATTTAAACCAGTTTGTTCCATCAGAAAGTAAAAATACACCAAAGTAATCTCTTAAGATTTTTTGAAGTGTTAACTTAATCTTAGGGGTTTTTTTATGGAACATATTCAAAAACCCTCATGCAAGACTAGCTAGAAAAGTAGCAGATGTCATCACTAATACCAAGCCATCTGTTCTTCGGTTTTATCTTTAAGACAATTGGGTTTTTTTAAATCATAGATTAAACTATTGTGTATTATTGTGGGAGTCTTTTTCCTTACTGTGACTTTATAACTGTGATTCATTTTCTTGTAGTTACAGGATGAGGGCCTTTGGCAGCCCCTCACATATGCACGAAGACAGTGTCAATAAATCTGTGGGGCTCAATAGCATTTACAGAAGTGCAATTTCTGCATGCAAAATTTTTGAGGGTCAAACCTTTCCAGTTACAATATTAGCCTAGTGTTTTTAAAACGTTACTTAATATTCATAACAGTGTTTGAATGTGGTACAGTTACTTCTATCCAAACAGTCTTGGAAGTAATGCATTCTAAAGCATTTAGGTCTGGATTATGCATAGACATCATGCTTATTAGAAAGAAAATACTTTTCACTGCAATGAAAGAAATGTTTTGAAATCTGTTTCTTTCTTAGGCATTTTATAGTGTAATTATTTCATTTTTTAATTCATTATGTTAACCTTTTGTTTCAACCACTTCTCAGCAAGCTGATGAGCTGGAAAGTGCAAACAGCTTCAGAGAGGAGCATCAACAGCAGCAGTAGAAGAGTCAGGAAAACAGCAAATTCCCAAAAGTAGAGGCAAAAAAAACCCTGACAAAAGTTCCCTTATATCTTCTTACAATATTAATACACAATTCCTCTAAATTCTCTAGATGTCTACCCATCAAGCTAATTCTGAAAAGAGTGGTTCATTGACCATACTCTAAATAACCCATTTGTCTTTAGCAAACTTTTCCAGTGTCAGAACAACCTCTCCTAGACTTTTAGATTTTTGTGGGAACAAACAGCTCTTCGAAGATGCAAATATGCCCACTCATGCAGAGAGTTCCTGTGACTGCAGTGGCTGCTAAACTTAGAGGGAACTGTCTAGTCCCTCTCACACACTTCCAGGGCTCCAGCCGCTTCAAGTGCTTTAGCTGGAAAATTCCAGCGGGCTGACCTGGAGCTGACTCCTTGCCTTGGAAACACAATGGGATCCATTCTTCTATCTTGGACAAATTATGCATGTAAAATCCCTGTTGACTGAAAGGAGAATAGACCCCTTTAGGCCTGGCCTGACAAGACTCCTTTGAATTCTTACAGTTCTTTTCAGTGAACTGTGTTGAGGATGCAGAGTACTTTCTCCCTCCCCCCTCCTTTGCTTCTTCCCCCTTTCAGAAATCAGTAGCAGCATACCTAGCACCTCTCATCTGTAAAAGGCTCCTGAAAACCACCTTTATTCTTGACATTCAGTTTCATCTCTCCATAACTTGGATGGAGACACACTTTTTATTTTAATGCAATTAGTATTCACTCCTTGATTTTTCTGTCCATTTTCCCTATCCAAATACCTAAGTGGCCGTGATGAAGGGGCTAAATGATGTCCTCCAAGATCATCTATTTTATGTCAATAGATATGCCTGATAACTGGGAGACAACATGGTTAATGTTATGCTGAGTCAAAATTATAAACAGTGCAGACAAAATATGACATTTCAGACTAGCAGTTCAGTGAGACCCTGTGGTTGCCAGTGAGACAAGTGGCATCCACCTCACATGTACCTGGCATGATAGTATTTCAGGTAATTCCTAATTTTGAGCTATGCTATTGCCTTCTATAACTTTTAGGCCATACATTGTAAAACCACACCAATAACAGTATAGCAAAGCAAGCCAACTAGTTATGACAAACTAAAAAAAAATCCAACCTGACATGTTAATCTTTTCTCAGACTCCTTCCTTCCTCCAGGGAAAACCCCCCCAAAAAATTACAAACAAACAAACAAACAAACAAACAAACAAAAAGCACGTCTGGATTCATTTAAGGTGAAGAGACAATAATTGCAGATTTAAATTCTTGCACTGTGATTACCCGGATTTCTAATCTTGGCCGCAATAAAAGCAGAGGTTTACTTGATGGGCAGAAACAACCATATAATAGTCACAAGAAGTATTTTATTTAGCCTTTTCTGAAGCAGATAGAAGTTCCCCTATTTTCCTCAATGACTTTGGATCCAAGCTCCAAGAAAGGATTAAGGATAGAAACATTCTTCTTGGTGCTAGAAAATAACAATGTAAGTTAAAATAATATTTGGGTCACTTTTAGCAGTAGGTTGATTGTTTTTCAAACAAAATATATTTATAAGAAAAAAGTGGTAACTAGTGATTTATTATTTGAATTACTCAGAAAAAGTAGGATGGAGCTCTTTTTTTCATGGGATGACAACTTAGGTAAAATATCTTGTTTTGATGGTTTATAATACTATAATACAAAAAGCTGTGCAAAGTAATACAATATTGTAATATACAAAAGTTGTATAATGTAATCATTTAGTGTTTATTTTATTATGTGTACCTTCTACTCAGAGGGTTGGCATTATTGTTCCCAACAGTGATGGATACAAGCAGATCATGCCCTATGACCTCTACCATCCCCTTCCTCGGTATGTAAAACAGTCAACCAGATGCTAGTCTTAACAAATCCATTTTCTTTTTCTTTTATTCTTCTCTGTACTTCTACTTTGCTGTCAGGCTAAATTAACAGATGCTGCTTTTCTCTTGCTCTGGACTCTTACAGATTAATGTAGAGATGTTCAAGTGCTAACCTGTTGTAATAAATTCTGTCAATGCAGAACTGAAATTATAGCCTATCTGAAGGAGAAATCCAGATTTGTTAAGTGTGTGGTCCCTTTTTCCATTCCTCAACCCCACTTTCCCTTTTCTCTCACAACTTTCCTTTTCTTGCCCTTTTCTCTGAACAGAACTATAATCTGTGATTTTGTTATGAACCACAAGATTTTCTTTCCCTCACCCCCATTTTGCTGCTTCTTGCATGCTAATAATTTGTGAGATTGTGGATTTTGACAACATTAGTGTAGTTTTCTGATCCTACAAGCCCATGCTAATGCCTTCCCCAGGGGTATTAATTCATTGGCTTTTCTAAGAAATTGGAATAGCACCAAGGTCTGATTTTTATCATTACTTATCTCACAATTAAAATGTCTTTATTGTAAGACTCAAGTTTCTCATGCAAATAATCAGATGAGTAATTATTCTTAAAGCAGTGAATAAAACTCTTGATGATAAAAATGTTTCATAGCTGAAGGATAATAATCTCTGGGTTTTGAAATACTGCCTGGACATGCAGAAGTACTGTGCTGTGTTTTCTTCTTAATTTATTTATTCTGTCATGGACTATGAAATCACAGAAAGAACCCTCTAGGTAACTTGATAGCCTATCCAGGTGAGGAAACAGCCTCCCTCCAATTATATTGAGGCCTGAGCACAGAACTTTCAGCATCCATGTGCAAATGCAGTGTGTTCACACTCCACAGTCTCCAGCCAAATCGTGGACCAACCAGCTGAGTAAGACATGGAGCAGAACAACTTACTAGCCAAGCATTGTGGCTGCCATTCACAGTCAAACCCTTTAACATCTGTGCCATTAGGACTAGGCTATTTTCCTCCCAGATAAATGCTTATGCTCGTGTGCACATAGTCATCATCACCAAATATTTCTTAGATACACTTAGGAAAAGTACCTCTGCATCTAATTCCTTGTTTCTTGGAAAGCATTTTTCTTTGTCGTTTATTAAAAAAAAAACCCCACATGCATGCTTCCCAGCCTCAAAAGTTAAACCAGTTAGTAAGGAATATAAAAGCTAAAATAAAAATACAGAGTTTAACACTATAGCTAAAAAAAAAAAAAAAAAATCAGTTGTGTACAAAGGGCACAAATATTGACAGAGAAAATCTTGTATCAGAAGATGATTCAGCAGTACTTAATAGTGGAGAAAGAAAAAGAAAAAAGAAGAAG
>WBMY01014859.1:597962-672625 GCA_013397315.1 Donacobius atricapilla | reverse complement strand
GAGTCTATGATTCTATGATTCTAAAAGTTCTTCTCAGCAGCTGGAATTTTAGGCAATCTCCTGTGTCTTGTTTGAAGGTTCTGCGCATGAACTTTGGGCAAATCTGGTCAGTAACATTCATTAACATGGTCTTTGCAGCTTGCCTTAGTTTAGCCACATAAAATTCAGGTTTCAAGTCTAGGCCAGTACCTTCAGCTTCCATTGCTGACATGAAGAAGGATTGGATGTGTCTCAAGGTGGGATCACTCTCTCATAGGAAAGACATTATGGGAAAGCTGTGTGGATGAAACCCTGAACTTCTACCAAGAATATGGTCACACTCAAGTGTTTAGGATACAGGTGGATGCTAATGTAAGCTAATATAACCTCTCAGGAGCACTTTCCAGATCACCTATAATACAGTCTGAATATTTAGCACTTTCAGGGCACATAATCCAGGACAACCACCAAGAACTAGCCAGTAAAGGTGATTTTGTTCTGTGTTTGTTCTCACACTCCATGAGTTTTATGTTTGAGCCTTCAATCTCTTAGTTAAACCCATCCTCCTGCATGGGTGCCACTCCAGACACTATGGACAGGTATTCAGTCACAGGGACAAGTGTAGCGTGGTCTCAGGAGAATCTGAAGCCAGAATACTCCAAACAGAAGTGACACAACTCTTCTTAATAATGAAAGTAATTAAAACTCAGATACTGTAGTCTAAGCAAATGACATGGCACATTCATTACCATCAGCAAATCATGTCATAAGTGTTTTGGAGCCAGGCTGCTCCCACTGGTGCCAGGGGAGCTTAACCATGGCCTTCCCTAGAAGCCAAGCCAGGTCAGCATCCAGCTTCTGCAAATTCTCAGTTTATCGTCACGAGCTATAGTTTTGTCATTGGATAAGGCACGGATAAGAGCCACCAGATGAACTTTTGTTTCTGTGTTGCAGCAGATGAAGCTGGCTGCTTGCTCTGGTAGCATGTATTTTCACCCTTTACTACATCCTCCCCAGAAGCTGGCTTTAAATAGGACTTTGAAAAGTGTTTAGAAATAGTTTTGATTATGAGAGAGCTTAGCAAAGTCTGCGTCACAAATTAAATAAGGTAAATGCAAGCTATTCCTTAAACTTGGAAGGTGTGTGTTTAACTCAGTCAGTTCACATCCCTGGTGGGTTGGCCTTGTCCAACATCTCAGTACCCATACTGCTGCTCACTCACTTCCCCCACCCAGAAGAAATAGGAAGAGCAAAAAGAGCAAGAGAATTCTCAGGGTGTAAAGGCAGTTTCATTGGTAAAGAAAAGAGGAAAAAACAGCAAGCAAAGCAAAGGCAACCACCCACTGCCTCCCATGGGCAGACCAATACCCAGACAGTTGCTGAACTTGACCAACTTGGAAACCAGCTCTGCATCCCTGTTTCTTCTTCTGCCTCAGGTTTCATTGCTGAGTATGATGTTACAGGGTAAGGAGGTGAACAGCTGCAAAACACTGATCCTTCCTCAGAGGATGTGTGAATTTCTAGGCATTTGTAACCATTAAAAAGCAGAAAAAATAGTTTTGGGATAGATTGTCCAACCTGCGATGCAGAGAGAGTCCTTTCTTTAGGATGGTATTTGAGTCATGGGATGTGAGTTTCCTTAAGGCGGATAACTGGTTAAGAAGCATTTTGGTTTTCTTTCTCTTTCAAAAGAAAAATGACTGTTTACTTACACAAAAAATGCAATGAACCTTTCTATTGCCTTTCAGAAGAAACCTGGAGTTGCAACTAGTTAAAAACCACTTTCTGCAACACAAAACACTGTTCTTCTCACTGAGATATTTATAGAGGAAATTAGCACAACTTCTTTGTAAATCTGATGGATTAAAAAGTGGTGTGACTGGCAAACATGGCTTCCCTTTTTAGCTTCTTGAGCATTTCTGTCATAACAAACACTGTCCCCCAGTTGTGGCACCCTTTCCTCTCACAAATTTTTGAGTGGTGCTGGAACACGCTCTGATATGATTCCCTTTCATTTCTGACACCGTTACGTCATTTTATGTATTTGTGCTGACACCATTTCATTTTGACATCATTATAGCATCTCAACTGACTTTCCACACTGAGCACACCAAGAGGCTTTTGTGATGATGCTATACTAAGAACAGTTAGAATAAATAAGTTATTAACATGATTACAAATAGCCTCACTAAAGATTAACTATTATGCATGAGCAGGAACAGGCTTTCTTGCTTAAATTTTCAGCTGTTGCAAAATGTCATATTTTCTGTCTTTTAAAAATGGTCAAGAGATTCAAGTTATAGGTAAAGCTATGCTGCAGCTGAAGCATGCAGAGCCTAGTGGGTTCACAGACTGCTGTTACAGCCAGCAAAAGTGGACACAGCACTCACCAGGAGTCAGAAGCCAGTTCATCATCTTTGGTTCCTTGGAAGTCAGGTGCCTGAGCTGGGCAGCAAGGTGCCCAGGTGTCTCAATTCCCACCACAGACGGCAGGAGGAACCAGAGGGGGTTTGACCTGTCAGTTTTAGCTCTTAAGGTGTGATGGGATTTTGTTGGGACTGTGGTGGTACCAACTGCAGAGGGAGGCTGGAGAAGTGAAGCTGTCTCTGCCCATGGCAGGGCAGATGGAACTAGGTGATCTTTAAGGTCCCTTCCAACCTAAACCATTCTATGTTTCTATGATTCTGTGAATTAACATCACTGGCTTAATTTTTAAAAATTAAGCTTAGAAGAGTCTAGTTCTATCCAAAGAGGTGAAAAAAAAGGAAATTGGAGAAAAATACCATGACAGAGAACAAAACAAAACAAAAAAAAAGGAAGAACCCCTAACCTCCAACACATCTCTTCTTATATGTCTCTCAGCACTGTATCTTAGGGATTCATGGCTGCACAAGCCAGGGTGTGCAAAGGAATCCCAAGGGACAAGTCTAAGCCAGATGCCTTTCTGAGGCTTCTGTGATTAGAGGCAATCCATGGTGGCAGAGGTGTTCCTGAAGTGACATCCATCTCAGCCAGCAGCGCAGCCACCCCAGGATCCCGGGGTGCCATGGCCGTTGTCCCTGTTTCCCTGAGTTAAGAACACCTCTCATCCAGGTATCTGGGCTTGCAAGATGAAGTCTGAGATGCAGACTGAGCTCTGGGTGGGAGCCCGAGACAAAAGGACTGCCAGCCTTTGGGATAACAAAGGCCACCAAGATGGGGTGACGGCTGGCCAGCCATCAGGGTGGACACTGAGAGACACTTCAGGAGCTGGGATCTGCTGACCTTTTGGATAACAAAGGAGATAAAGACAGGTGAAGACTCCCTTGTTGAGGGTCCTCATCCAACATGACAGCTCTGGCAGTTTTTTTGTTACTGTGCTGTGAATAAATGGAACTGGCAGTTTTTGTGTTACTGTGCTGTGAATAAATGGAACTAGACATCTGAGACTCTGCTATGGGAAAACCTAGAGCTGAACCAGTAACGAAACCTGGTCTAACTGCGTGAGTGGAGTGTGAAGCAAGTCAAAGGGAGCTCCTCTTGGCACACTGGAGCTGCCTTCTCTGAAGGACCTTCAGTCCCAGCAGTCCCAGTCTCTGGCCTTGGGAATGTGACTGGAAGAGAGTCTCAGAATGAATGGTCTGACTGGGGGTGGTTTCCTTAACACATGAAACCTGCTGCAAAATCTCCACCTGCACCTAAGCATTCCCAGACTTGGATTTGCTCTAAGCAAGAAAAGATTATGCAAACTCATGCACAATTACACTGAAAGTTATGTAATATTTAAATAGCAGCAGAACCAAATACAGCAAAACTTAGATTTATCAAATGTACAATATTCAGAAAATCTAAATTCATCTCCCTTATGGAAGTGTGTTCTAACATAGGCTTAATTACATCATCAACTACTATTTTTTTAAAAATAAATTGGAACATTTGTGTTGGCAAGTATACCTAAGGCATGCTTAGGAAGTGAGATAGGTCAGTATTTTTACCATCATTTTTAAATTAGTGCTCTTCTTAACTAGTGCATTTGGTACAACAAGTAGAATCAGTCATTTCTACATGGTCTTTTGCAGGAGTGGGAATTTTCTAGTTTCTGTAGTACGTAAATGCCTTAACAACCTTGATAGTGTTTTTCCTTAGGTGAAATGAGACAATGAATAGCATTACCTCCACTGCTTTAGATGGCAATATGGGACAGAGGACACTTACTGGAGCCCAGATTAAAGTCAGCAATTTGGGCTCCCACATCCATCTCATCACTGTCTCCACCTCTGTGAGGATATCCTCAGGCAGATAGAAAAACAGAGATCTATTTTCCTCTCCTCTACATTTCATCCTTTACAATTTTCTTCTCCTTTACACCTTCACACTGCAATGACATAGTCAGTTGTATGGGAAAAAATGGGCACCTGAAAGAAGAAAAATTTATGGTGTATTTTTAGTCAGCTATATCCTCAGACAAATGTTCCAGCAAGCCCTGGCTGCACACGATAGGGAACAGGACTAAGAGGAAATAGATGAGGAAGTAGTGAGCTGGGAATACAACTATTTCAGACAGCGCTGCATATTTTTAATTTGATATTTATGGATCAGCTGATGTAGATCAAAAAAATTACCAGGGGGCAGTTCTAAACGATCTTATTCGAATGAGAAATCCCAGGTAAATGTGAAAGTCTGGAGGCACAGAAGTGGGAGCTCAACAGCCTGAGACTGCTCTCAGTTGAGTAGTACAAAGTTTCCTTCGTGTGCTTTGGAAAGTGAGCAGCCATAGCATATATGACATGAACAAGGAATGGTGTGCAGGAAATGAGTATGCCATCTGTAGCCTGACGAACAAATTTTTAAGCTGTTTTGTCACAACTTTTTTTTTTTTTTTGCAAGAAACTACTTTGGAATATTAATAAACACTAGTTCTGCACCATGGATAGCTCGAACTGCAGATGAATTTATCTGTAACACAGCAGGTGAGACTGCTGTGATCCTTAAACATATTCTGTCACCGAACAGCCCAGAGGACACTGCTGTAGTACCTGTGGACCTCAGTCTGTTCATGCAAGTGCAAGAGTTTGGTTGTCTAGACAGTCCAAGGGTCCTCATTTACAGGACCTCTGTATGTACGCCATACACCTCATATCCAAACTTGGAAACAGCCACAGTTCCCATCCATACTTGTGGATGACCCACAGAATCATAGAATGAACTAGGTTGGAAAAGACCGTTGAGGTCATCAAGGCCAACCTATGACCAACACCATCTCATGAACTAAACCATGGCACTGAGTGCCACATCCAGTCTTTTTATAAACACATCCAGAGACAGTGACTCCATCACCTCCCTGGGCAGACGATTCTGGTGCCCAATCACTCTTTAGTGAAGAATTTTTTCCTGATGTCTAACCTAAACTTCCCCTGGTGCAGCTTAAGATTGTGTCTTATCGTTCTGTCAGCTGTTGCCTGGGAGAAGAGACCAATCCCCTTCTAGCTACAGCCACCTTCCAGGCAGTTGTAGAGAGTGATAAGGGCACCTCTGAGTCTCCTTTTCTCCAGGCTAAACAACCCCAGCTCCCTCAGTTGTTCCTCACAGGGCTTGTGCTCCAAGCCCCGCACCAGCCTCATTGCCTCCTCTGGATGTGCTCAAACATCTCAACGTCCATCCTAAACTGAGAGACAAGAGCTGGACACAGCACTCAAAGTGAGGTCTCACCAGTGCCAAGTACAGGGGAGGAATGACCTCCCTGCTCCTGCTGGCCACACTATTCCTAATATTGTGATTCCAGGATGCCCTTGGCCTTCTTGGCCACCAGGGCACACTGCTGGCTCATGTTCAGCTGGCTGTCGACCAGTACCAACCAAGAAAGGTCAGGTCCTTTTCTGCCTCACCACTGTCCAGCCACTCTGTCCACCGTTAGAAGTGTTCAAGGTCAAGCTGGATGGGGCTTTAAGCAACCTTATTTAGTGAAAGATGTCCCTGCCTATGGCAGGGGGTTTCCTATGATGATCTTTAAAGGACCCTCTCAACCCAAACCAGTCACCTGCCTGTGCAAAAGTCTCCCAGTCCAGGAAGAGTTTTAGATGTTTCTATGAGCAAGCAAGAAGATGAGCCACTCTAAGGGAGGAAGAGTATTTCTCTTGTACCATCTCAGGTTATTTCTAGTGAAGCCTGTGTAGAGATTTGTGAAATGAAGCTTGTCCTTTCAAATCCAAGCCTATGCCTTTCAGCTGCCTCGCCCCAAGACAGATGTGCTGCCCCAGCCTCCAGAAAACCTGATTCATGGCTTCGTCTGTAGCCCATTGCCAACAAGCAAAAGATTTCCGCTGACTTCACTCAGTTTCACACTGGCCCCTGGGACTCAAAACACACTGGAAAAGGCCAGTTCTCTGCTGAATCTGTCAAGGGTCTCCTGTGTTGTGAGAGCCAGAAGGGCCTTACTGGTTGCTGCCAGCAGGGAATTTGGCCCTCCATGCCATTTCCAGCATGGATGTTGCAAGATGATAGTTAAATGATTTCTCTTGAGTTTTTACTGATAAAAAATGCCAGACTTTTTGGAAAATCCTACCTCTTGTACTACTGCCAAGTGTTTCCTTCTCTTCTGCTACCAAGCTGTGACTTCAAATGGAACTTTCTAATTACATCACAAATATTATATCATGCAAATTTGGAACCTGTTAACATAGTCCAGAATAAAATAGCTGAAAATTAACAGACTACAGCCTCTTTTCATTACACTCTGAAGGACTAAAAAGTTCTGAAGTATAAATTCTCAATGCTGTCTGAGTGTTGAAGAACAGATGACCTCACAGCAGAATGAGCTAGTTGCCTAAAGAAGTTGGCTAATCCACAAGACATTATTTCTATCTTCTTCTGTTGGCATCTTTTGTAATAGTTTATTAACAGTGATTTGTGTCCTGTTGAGTAAGCTGTGTTTGTATAACACCATCGGCACTACATTAAGATGAAGCCAAGGGTATCCTGGCTAGTTAGTCCCAGCTATCAAATGCTTGGAACTTAATTTTCACTCTTTTCTCACTAAGCATTTTTAACAAATATTTTGCTGCAGGGTAGAGAAAATCCTAAATACTCAACAGTATTGTTTGCAGGACCAGACAGGCGTTTGCAGCCAGATGAATATGTTTGATGTGCTTTTGTGGTGGAAACACAATGACATCTACTGGCCGATGAAGATGGCTGTCAGTGTCTGCTGGAGCAAAACAGCCCAGAGCCGACTCTGCAAGGAAAGGGGATGACACTCTTTTGAGAGGCTGGATGGCAAATCAGATCAACACCTATAGCTATATCGAGAAATACAATAGGGATTGAAAACCAGAAAATATGAAGTATTTTATTTATACACCACTTGTTTATTGTTAGCTGAAAAACAAACAACACAAATCATCTGATGGTGCAAAGTTCATCTTTTGTCCTCAGTAGTGGCCGTCAGAGTATAAAAAGTTAAAGCAACTTGCATTGGCTCTAGCCAGCTAAAATTCACAAACAAGATCCAGAATGCACAAGTGCCTCCTCTCCTCTTTAAAAAAGGCATACATGTAACCAGGACTTTCTGATACCCTAAAATGACACAGTTCTGCACAGTACTGATATTAGTGCATTTTTCTCTCTTCATATGATGCAATCTCTGTAAGTCTTGTTCAGAAGACTACACCTAATCAACCCCAAAGGCATGGTGCTCCAGCAGTATGGTAGTTCTCTTGCAAATAGTGTTATTAAAAATAAATAAAGAAGGCAATAAAAACATGTCTGTTTTTGAAACCGTGAATGCTAACAATAGCAATGAGAATAAATTTCCTACCAGCTCACACTTCTGATGTTCAAAGTGTGTATAATTTTGAAATCCCTTGTCTTCCCTCAACTCTGCTCCTATAATTTTTAGTTGTGTTGCCTCAAAAAGATGATGCAGTTCAGCATAACCAGCACCTCTAAAAATCGTCATTCTTGCTTTCTAAAATGCCTTGCTGTGCAATTTACTCAGTGAGTGGCATTGGGTTGGAAATGTTACACATCCCGTGTATCAGCGCAGCATCCAGAAAAGGAATTGTGTGGAAGAGAAGGCTTTGGCTTCCGTTTATGGAAGCAAATCAATCCACAACTAAGGAATACAGCATAGACTTGATCTTGTCCATGGTTGCACAGGCTTCTAGGTGGTGACAGGAATATTGAGGCTGTCCAAAATTAATTAATATTGTGCATGGAAGTAAGAGCAGCAAATATGAACAATGCATTAAATGTGGTCACCATAATCCATGGAGACTTTAGTACCATTTCACATTGGATTTAGCAGGAGTCAAGAATGTGCTTGAACTGGAACAGCATCTTGTATAACACAAGTAAGAGCTCCAAAGCTCTATACAATTTTGCATTGTACAATTTTGCATCTCACTTAGATTTCATCCCTTAGAGAGAAGATGAGGGAATGTGAGCAAAGAGATTTGACCCCAATGTCCCAACCCTACTGCTCAACAATGGGCCTTTCAGAGTGCTGTTGGAAGGAGGAAAAGGGGAGAAGGGAGATGGCATAATACAAACAAGCAAAAAATAGTGAAGTGTTACTTACTCAGTCTGTGATTATAAAGATCTAAAAATGATCCTCCTCATAGCAATAAAAATCTGTGATAAAAGTGGTCTGACCATCACAATATTGCAGGAAGTTCTTACCAGACCATATGCAGCAGATTATTCATTCCGTACATTGCATAGCAAAGGGACAACTGAGGGCTGGATTTCCCACCTCAAATAATTTCAGAGTGTCAGAATTGGCATTTGATTCCTGACTGGAAGCATTCAGGACACAGGACAAAACAGGAATGTGTCTATCTGTGAAGCTGCTTGTTTGCTTATGTCATCCTGGATTTTGGTTCTGAAAGGCTACATGCTATTGAGGAAAAAAAAAAAAAAAAGGAAATGTCTCCCGTATGCAGATTTCTGGGCTAGGCTACTGTCCTATGTTAGCACACCATCCATGATTTTGCAAGTGGTCATGAATGTAAGTGGTTTCACACTGCAGTAACTGGAATGTAGCCGGCAAATGGTCAGTGTGCTACTCATGTTCCTGTTCAGTGCTAATATAAACCCTCTGTCTTTTATGCTGGTGGAGGTGCACCATGGGTGCATTCCACAATTATTCTGGGTAATAATCACTCTGTGGAGTCCCCCTAATTATTGCCTTCCCTTATTTGACTTTTATTTACATTTCCTACGAACGTACTTACATAGAAATATTGAAAAATATTTGTTTAGGTAATAAAGGGTGAGCTTGGCTTTTTTTTTTTTTTTTTTTCCCTTCCTTCCAAACCCCAAAAATCTGCTGACTGTCTTGACCAGCCAAGAAGATGTTCACTGGTAACCTTCACTCCCCCTCCAAAAAGCATTGTTCTGCCTGGGTTATTTGTTTAAAGAGAAACTGTGATGTCAAACTGGGACCTAAAGATAGCAACTTTAAAGACAATTCTTTTAACAAACCAAAGACTCATGGAGAAAATTCTATCCTTATAATTTCCAGTGGATACAGGGGATTTTCTTGAATCCTTATTACAAATAAATATCTTCCACCTGGCCAATCATCCCAGACAATGCAGCCTTATGCTCATGCATGGGAGTTAGGGAGTAAGAATGATGAGAAATTCACTACTTAAACTTGAAATTAATCAACTAATTTTGCTCAATTTGGAGGAGTGAGAAAATACACAGGGGCAGTTAAATACTTGAAAAGTATTTAAGAAGTCTCAGAAAGTAAAGGTGGGAGGGTTAAGCACCCTGGCTAAAAACACATTTGGAAGAATATTTCTCCTCAGGTGTGCCAGATCACTGCTATTTCCAGTTAAACAAAGTTAGGAGGAGCATTTACATAATTTTCGGCATTCCTGTCTTCAATATGGATATCTGTTTGCATGTGTGGATGCATAAATATGTATCTTCTCCATATACATTTGTAGAGATGAACCAGAGAACTTTGCATGCACAGAACTGCAGTCTCCATCTGGATACACCTCAGGAGTGAACTGCATTATTCATTTGGTGTGCTCACTTTGAGACATCCTGGAAGATCCTGCTTTTTGGGAGTACAGAGCCTTTGCCATCCTTAGGGCACTTAATCCAGACTCCAGACGTGAAGAACACCGTTTCCAACCTTAGAGCCTCATTTGTTAAGCCTAAAGACAGAACTCCTTTAGGACATGCACAACTGGACACAAGAACACTCTGGGTAAGGGGTGAAGCAAAGAGAAGCAGGTGAGGATGCTGATGTTGAAACTACTCTCATCTTGCCTTGAACCCTTGTTGGTCCTGGGTAAATCTCTTCATTTTCTTCAGCAAGGAGACATTCAGTGAGGAAGGGATGATTACTAGACAGTGAATAAGCCAACTGTGGAATGGCTAAACAACATAACCATGCTAATAATTCTTAGCAGTTTTTGGTCCTCATCTCCTTTAAGATACATTTTTTTCATCCTGTGGCAACACTCAACTGCCTTTCTCTGGTCCCGCAGTGTGGCACAATGCTGAGATTTGGCTTACCACCATTTGGAGATGAGATGTACAGAATAAAAAAACTTCCACTTTGCAAAATGACCAAAGAATTGTCTTTGACCACTTCCCATCCTTCTCCACCCTGAAAAGACCAACCAGAAAACGGAATGGGATGTATGTAAAATATCCTTAAGCTTGTGATCATCTCCTGGTAGTTGGTGTTCATATGACTTTTGAATGTTTCAGCATATCTTTAGTTCTCTTTGATTCTTCTGAGGTTATATGGGTGGTTGCTGGCAGAATTACACAAATACAGTCTTCACAGCTCAGCAATCCTTGGATCCAGATTTGGAGCTCAATGTGGGTGGCATAGGAGTAAATGCCAATAAGAAGGCTAGGACAGTGTTGTTACTTTCAGAAACTAAATGACTCAGTACAGAGCCTTTGCAAGCAGCAATTAAAGAACCAGAAGAATGTTTTGTAGCTACTAAAGAGTAAGAGGGAAACCTCATTTTCTTTTTTGTAATGATGTGTTATTTTCACTCTTTAATGAATGTTTTAATCTTGCCTTAAGATATATTTCTGTTACTGAATGTCAGCTAGAGACAATCAGTATCTTTCAAGTCTTTTGCTGCTAGGGCATTTCAACCTTTGTTGTGGGAAGACCTTTCAGTTTGTTTTAGGGTTAAAGCTCCAAATCTCAATAGCTGCACGTTCCTGTTGTTGAGAGAGCCTCTACAGGATATATAGAAAGCACTTACTAAAATTTTCATAGACTTTAGATTGATTTGTATGGGTAATATATCTGATGATGATGACAATGATGTATTGTCCAAAAAGTTTTCAATAAAACTGACACACTGATACAGTGTGGAATAATACGAAGTTATCTAAACCTCAGAGACAATATCAGCTATTGACTGAAGCACAGAATTAAGACACAGGAAAGCCTTAAGTTGTTGTACCATCTCTGACACCATCTAACTGAAGGCTAGGTTGGCATGATGACTTAGTTTTTCAAGTTTCCCATATGTTGAATGGCGATGTGGTGCTCTCAGACAATCTCAGTGTACCTGGAGGCACATTTTGACAGGCAAGAGTGCAAAACAATCTGTGAGTGTTAAGTACACACACAGAGGACACAGTTTATATTGGGGAAGTATTGGGAAGTGTTACCAGAAATAAAAAGAAAGGCACCATATTAAAAGCCTTAAACATCTGATTACAAAATAAGCCAGGAAAAATGGTTTTGCTATGTTATTTAAGAATGCTGCAGTAACAAAGCAGTTTTGTGTGTACTTGTCTGTGTGTGTGTATATTTGTGTCCATGGACATACGTGTGTGAGTTTGGAGTGGCATGGGGGTGTAAGTATACGTATATACATTTATATTAAAAAATGTGTATACATTTATATGAAAACGGGTATAAGCACATATAACACATAATACTTCTGTGGCATACCTGTGGCATATCTATTCCTTTGCTTGTACAGAAGCACATGTATCAAACAGATGATACTAGAGAAGGAATTGAAGGTATTTACTGACAGCAAGAGAAATGACTCATGTTTTAGTATCAGAAAAGTAATTTTTGATTTTTTTTTTTACTTTTTCTAAACCATCAGTAGTGTTAAATATTTCTCAACTGGCTGTTTACCAAATTTCAATAGTCTGGTTAGCTGAAGAATTAAGCTTTGGATCAGTCTGCTATATACACACATTTCATGGGTTTCATACCCTCAGATTTCTCTGACTTGTTTACAAAAAAACCCAAAAAAAACCCAACAAAAAAAGAATCAAGAATCAAAAATTGCTAAGCAGTTCCACAGGGAGGGCAGAATAACTCCAAATTTACACTGTGAAATGTTTCAGTTATTGTCACGACTAAGTTTCCAAGGATTTCCAAGCATATAAAATGCAGTTCTCCTGGGAAGGTTGAAAAGAAGGGGTATTATCTGAAGACCTGTTACACCAACTGACTTCAGACCTGCATAGATAATGATGCCTCTGGCTCTGATGAGGTGTAACAATTATCAAAACATGTTGGAGATGCCTGTGGATTTCAGAGCACTTTGAAATCCAGGGCATAAAATGAGCAGTTTTGCTCCCAGGGCATAACTTTGAAAGCAGAGTGCAGGAAGACAGTAAATGAGTCCCGGCAAAGCCCTCTGGAAGCTGTGAAGAGTGCAGTTTTGATATACGAAGCTGAACAGCAGAAGGGGTTACAATTAATTCTTGTCCTTTTGAAGAACTTCTGAAGTACTGATCCCCTCAAGTACATCTTTTGATGTCACAGCCTGATATTTGAAATAGACACTGTACCCTAGACTTGGATGGGATTCTCCAGTTTTTCAAGATGACACAGCAATAATTTGAATTTTAGAGCTCACAGAACAATCATCTGTCCTACAGAATGTTGTTTTTACCATAAGCTCCAGGAGTACATTGTTGAACGATTAAAAAGTTTGCTTTCAAGATTCATAGCCAAGGATTTTTAAATGTACATTATATCCTACAAATGAATATAAAAAATTTAAAACATATATGTGGGAAAATAAAATTGGAGAATAAACAATGCCAGGACACTTAGTAGTAATTGCTACATCCCATCAGTGAAAGTCTCCAACTTTTTTCCTTTCAAGAGATTGTGACCATCCTACTAACACATTAGATGGAAACAGCTGAATTTTTTTTCCCTACACCTTGGTCTGTGCTTTCTACAGCACCTGGAGCTATTACTGCTCCATAGCATACAAGAACAAGTTATCACTCAACATCTCGGTTTAAAAACAAATCTCAAAGAAGTAAAAAACCAAATGCCACTTCCACAAAGCAGCAAGCAGTTTGCAATCATTAACTTACTTGTTTTTCAGTCTAAAAATTATTCCTGTGGCACCTTGCAAATAATTTTGTTTTGGTTTGGGAGCAGTGAAAAGCCATAATTCACAAAGCAACAGCAATAAACTCATTATTAAAAACCATATCTCACAGAGGTGATAATTTCAATACTAAGAAATGTCTTTTGATCACCACTGATCCTGCCCTCAGGCAGTTTGGGGAGGGGGTGGAGGGAGGAACTGATTAACAGTGATAGCGATGTTGGATTAAAAGGGTTTAAGGAACCTTGAGTATTTATTTAAAAGCTTTTTTTCATGTGGTATCCCATAGTTCTACCCTGAATCCCAACCATTCACACAAGATGTTATATCAAGAAACCACATAGGAAAATCCTGACTATCAAGAAATGTAATTACAAATATTACCAGATCCAGTAATAAACCTTGGATGAGTAGCCATCCAGATACACCCCCAGTCTGCAGTGTGGTGCTGAGTTTCAGGGCAGGGATCACAACAAAAGAGCACAAACAGTTTCAGAGCTACACTGTTTCATGTTGGATTTGTTTTCCTCATTGATTACAACATCAGAAACTGGATAGAGACAAGAGATGCCTATCCCAAGGCTGCACATCAAAGGTGATGCCAAGAATTTTAACGTGAGGCCAGTTAAGTATTCCAGAACTTGGCCTGCATGCCAAATTGTGCTGGACAGACTGGATGCATTCAGAAGGCTTTTAACGTGCTAGACACCTGAGATGGAACATGTGCTTTGCTGATAGCATATTGTTTATGCCAAAATATTGAATGATGTTGGATTATGCTTGCTTCATTTTAAACAGCAGACAATGATCTGGATTTGTGGAACAATAACGATGTTAGGGCAAAGCCTCGAACCTGAAAACCTGTAACCATTGAGCATGGTAAAAGGAGAAATCCAAACACTCTCAAAGGTTGTCAAAATTTATGTTTGGCTTCGAATTTTGTGGGTTTGCCCTGCCTTCTGCTCTGAAGTACGCAGCACTGCCTGGACGCTTGCAGCTGCACTTCCCATGGTCAGCGCTGTCAAAAGCTCTGTTTCTCTCCCAGTGGGAAGGTACGGGCTCCAAGACCAGTGGGAGCCACAGGGCTCATGCTTTATTAGTGACATGCAGTCTGCTATCTATATATTATAAAAAAGCAAGAAGGGATTTCCAATTGATTTGTGATTACCTGGTGGAGGGAGGGAGAAAGAGAAAGCACAGTCTTCTTCCCAGTCCTGTTTGGCTCAGTACTAATGCCAAAACTGAAGCAGCCATACAGAGGAAACCTTAAAAACTTAATTAGGGAAGAAAGCAAAAAAAAATAATACTAGTTGTGTGTACTTAGAGCTGCAGTGCTGCCAGAGAAACCTCATAGCTTGCATTTGTAAGCCACGCTTTTCATATAACACATATTTAATGAAAACAAGAGAGGGGACAACAAGCTTTCTTCTAATTTTATTTAAACTTGTTTAGGTTGCACTTTAAATTCCTCTTGGGTTAATGTGAAGCTGGGCTAAAAGTTTGGAAGCGATGTGGCCTAGCTAGCTTTATTCCCTGAGTTTAGGCTTCAGGGCCTGACAGCATATCATCTGCAGCTCCCAGGACCCATGGAAGCCACTGTTCAGAAGGGGCTTGCTTATGCTCCCCTCCTGATGCTTTGAGGCTGGGCTATGCTTTTGCAGTCACATATATGTGGTCTTTTCTGCAGTTTTTCAAAATATTAATTTTTTAAATTTGATCATCTACTCACTTGTTTCCCCACTCTGTTAAAAGCATCAAAATAAAAATTTCTGTGCTCTTTGTTGTGTTATTCTGGAAGGAATTTTAATGGATTTGTGGAAGCATCTTTGCATGGCCTGAAGTTTTACAATGACTTACTAAGTAAAACAGGAAAACAAAGCCTTACCTATGAATGGTGCACACTTCATTTTATACCCAAAATAACAAAATGTGTACTTTCAATTTGTATGTATTTCAGCATCAATATTCTGCTCCTCATTCACTTACAGTGTGAATTAAGAGCAGAATATTGCATCTCTTACAGAATTTGAATGCAGTTAAACAGAACAGCACATGTGGCAGATTGACCGAGTGAACTACTACTGTATTTATCAAAATGATTGTTCACAAGAGAAGACACACAGCTATTCCAAATAATTGACATTTTCAAATTCTGCTTGAATTTTCAAAAGTAGAAGAAATGTTTTGTAATACAGGCAATCTTTTGAGTGTTTTCTTTGAATGTTGAAAACAATAACAACTTAAGGATGAAAAAGATTTCCAGTTCACAGTCTGACTTGGCAGCATCTATAAAAGGAGGTGTAGGATTTTCCCCCTAAAACCATCTTGCCTGCCGTTACATGGAGTTTTGATGCTCTTTAATCATTCAACCCAAAATTTTAATTTTGGATCAGTTCACTGAGTAGAATTCTTTTAGAAAATTTCCACGGAATACTAGATGTTTCTGAAATGAGATTAAAGAAAATCCTCACAAGGTTAATCGCAATCTTCTCTTTTTCTTTCACAACACTTCCCTGAGACATGTTGCTGCATGTGTGCTTTGAAATCCAGTGCTGGACTAGGGAGGGGAGATGAAGGTGGGGAGATGGCAAGCAGGAGGGTCCACGTGCAAGCCTGGCACTCCTCTGGGCTGATGTTGCCTACACTTGGCTTGCTGCAAAGCTCTGCTCACACATATTCAAGCAGAAACTTGATAGAGTTTGGTAGCTAAATTCTTTGAATATTTTAACACACTTGGCATCTTTCATGTCTGCAGAATGCAAGCAGAGCTTCCTCAGGAACTGTCAAAAATTTGTTTTGGATGATACAGATCATGTACTTCCGATGAAAGTACAAGAAATCCTTCAATGAATGAGCAGCTCAGGCATAAGCTGAACCAAAGCAGAACTTCTTTTTAATGTCCAAAAGCTACCAGCATGCCAAGCATGTAATTGACTGTAGTCCAAAACCAGCTGACTGCCTCTCCCTTCCAAAATTGTCATGTGCTGTATTTATTTCATCAGAAATATGCTCTGTTTTCATCCTACTATCAGATGCATGCGTGAGTACCCGAAGCCATCCTGACGAGTTGCACCAAATGACATTTAGTATGGCATCTTTTTTTCCTCGTGGAGATGGAGCTTTTGGAAGAAAATCATCTGTCCTGCTCTCACTGCCATGCTCTGCTGACCAGCCTGGAGCATACCAAGCGCAGGCTGCATGAAGAACGCTGCACACACGTGGACAGGCAATTGTCTCTGCAGCCAACAGCAAACATGACTGGTACCTTCATCAGCTGTATTTCCCCAAGCCCAGGCAAAGAGAGGGTCCAGTTTTAGCAGCATACACGTATAGTAGGTTGCATGTCCAACACTGGGTGGATTTTGAAGCAGATAGTCCCGTGCTAGGACTGATTTTACTTCTGTTGAATCAAGGACAAAACTCTACTCCACTTCGACAGAGGCAGAAGCATCCTTAGAATCTCTAAGCACCCATGGCTTTTTCGAAGTAATTTATGAAAGTATTTATTTTCTGTTTCTGTTTCCCTGCTTCCTACAGAACAGGGATAATTCCATGTCTTTTTAGTTTATAAGGCACATTAGAAGATGCCACAGAAGTTTAGTAGGCAACTTGTGCTGTCCTAACAGATCTTTGGCTTGGTTTTTCAATCTGCCTTGGTCTGGAATAGCATGTAAAAAGGAACTGTCTTGAATCTATTCAAATACTTAGAGAGTTTAATAAAAATATCATAATTCTGAAGTGAGAGACGCAATTTTATTTTGATCTCTGCAATGCAAGAAAAGGAAGCATGGAACAAGGCTTTTTTTTTTTTTTAATAGCAGGAAATTAGACTTTAACATTTATCCACACTTTAGAAAAAAGATTGCAGATTATTCTGTGGGTTATATTTTAAATATGACAATACAATTTAGCTTCATCAGGACTACCAACAGTTCTGGAAAGAAATATCACATCATTGCATTCTATATTTAATCATTTATTTTAATTCACAAAAAGAACTTCTCAGGATGCTCTTGATAATTTAAAAAATTACAGCAATTATACCAACTCAATAAATACTTCAGCTTCATCTTCTTTAGTCAACATATTACTGATAAAAGGAAAAAATAAACATGGAAGTGTTCCTCCAGTCTTTCTGCATTTGGAATTAGGACTGTAGCAAACAACATGGCCACTGGCAGATTCACAGGGTCAAAAGTTTAGAAGGATGGCTAAGAAACCACTTTGCATCCATGCTTTACCAGAGATTTTTTTGTATTTCCTTGGGGAAAAGCTGAAATGCTACTTACTCCATTACTAGCCATGCAAATAGAGATTTAATATATTGGCTAAATCACTCCACCTGCCTTTGTGCTGACCTGTTGCAGAGCTGACACTGCCTCCCCAGATCCAAAGGCACTATGATGGAGTATGGCACAAAGACACTCTGATATCTTTGTAGGATCCACACCAATTCTAGCACAACACACACTGAGCCAGTGCTCCAAAGCCCAGTCAGATACAGAATAATCTATTATATGTTGTCAAAATCACATGTACCACAATACTCCTTCTATCGACACTTGAAAGGACATAGTGATTAATTGCCTCCACCTGCCCAAAAAAGGAGTGGGATGAACCACTCCCCTGAGGTACTTCTTTCTTTGATGCAAGCTAAGGAGTGTTCACAGGCTGTGGAACACCAGGAGCAGCAGGACAGATGCCCCAGTGCCCTGCACAGAAGCAGTGCTGCCTGGAAGCAGAGGCAGGCACCAACAAGAGGCAAGCAAAGGAGTTGCACTCATGTGTGTTAACTAAAATTGTTCCTGGATTCAAAGTGTGGCATAGATATTTTGAATACTGATGACTGAGAAGTTATTATATGGAAATAATACCTCTAATATTGTATCATATCTTAATGAGTTCTGATGGTGAGTCTTTTTGTGCCCACACACAAATATGGCACTCAATTGCCTCTGCTGCCTCTCCACATTGCCCAATAGTGCAGAGACCTTTGAAGACTTAGGCATATAAAATTTTATAATAGACAAAGACTGACAACTTAAACTGTTATCAGCAGCTTGATGAGCTTACAGCTCTATCTTCTGCACCATGGGGAATTCACTGGTAAATCCTCACTCCTCTAGCAGCACCTGGGAAAGGTGCAAGGATGAGGCTCAAGAGCTGCCGCTGAAGTAGTCTGGAGGTGCAGAGATACTGCAGGAATCCTCCTCGGCAGGAACCACCTGCCCCACAGGATGGGCAAAAATGGCTTTTGGTCTCTGTGGACTGAAAGACAAGACATAAGAAACACTGAAGGTCACAGATCGGCCTGAGTTGCTATTTGAGCTTGCTGAGTATCTGAGTGGTAAAGTGAGTCCCCAGCAGAGGGCTTAAGCAGGCCATGGAAGGAAGAGGACTCCTAAAAACCACACAGGATGGATGTAGCAAGGACGAAGCTCTCAATGCGCAACATGAGTACCGTGGTCAAGATATAATGAAATATTTAAATAGTTTTCCTAAATGCATGCACCCTGACATGATTCAGAGGAATTACATGACTGCAAATAAGTGATACAGCGGAACGGTTTTCTAACCTCAATCCTTTAAAACTGAACATATTGAAGGACATACGGTAGACAAAATGCATCAGGTCCAGAGATCCTCCCTCAAAGAAATGTCTGCAGAAAATACAGTTTGAAAATATAGCAAGACCAATCAATTTGAGGATCAGGCCACTTCTGCCAGGGCCTGACTGCTCACTCTGACAGCATCACTGACATGAAAAGGACAGGAGACTGTCATTAAGAATAGTGAACCTATAAGCATTTGCTTTTATTTCAGTAACTCTGTGTTACTGGGAACTTCAGTTTTCCATCAATGAAGTGCTTAGGACAATAAATAGACATAAAGAAATAGTAGTCAGTAAAATAGCTTGTATTTTGCTCTTTACTCTGTTGCTCATATGACTTGGGCTTTCAATGAGGCAGTGCATTTTTATGGAATTTCCTAGTATTTCAGTAGAGCTTAATGCTCCCTGGCTCTATGGAAATGTTTCTTTTTAGTTTTGAATCACGAGTAATTTCACTGGCTGGAAGCAGCTTAACACTCTCCCATACCGAGGCAGGACTTTTGCCACCGCTGTCACTGCCTGACTCTGCTTTTTCCATAATATCTGTGACTGTTGACATTTGAAGGTTTTTCCACACGGGCGAGTTGGATGTGATGTTAAGCTGCTGAAAAAGCTTTATGGAGAGCCCGGGAGTTGGAGTTCGAGCTGTAAGTAGGAGGTAGGACAAAGCAGGAGCTCAGTAGTGACAATGTGCTGGCGGCACAGAGCCCCAGGCAGCCCCGCGGAGGCACTAAAGTTTCTTGCCGTGATTCGTCTCATAGTGAAAATGCAAGTAAATCAAATTTAAGCGTATGAAGCTTGGGCTTAGTGGCCTAATTAATTTGTGCCACATTCTACACTGGTATAAAGTGCACATTTCGTTCTTCTGGTGGTGAGCTTGGAGGCAAAAATGAACAGTTTTCTCTTTCTTTCTTTCTCACTCTCTTCTCTTTCTCTCCTCTTTCTTTCTCTCTCTCTCTCTCTTCTTTCTTTCTTTCTCCCTCTCTCCTCTCTCTTTCTTTCTTTCTCCCTCTCTCCTCTCTCTTTCTTTCTTTCTCCCTCTCTCCTCTCTCTTTCTTTCTTTCTCCCTCTCTCCTCTCTCTTTCTTTCTTTCTCCCTCTCTCCTCTCTCTTTCTTTCTTTCTCCCTCTCTCCTCTCTCTTTCTTTCTTTCTCCCTCTCTCCTCTCTCTTTCTTTCTTTCTCCCTCTCTCCTCTCTCTTTCTTTCTTTCTCCCTCTCTCCTCTCTCTTTCTTTCTTTCTCCCTCTCTCCTCTCTCTTTCTTTCTTTCTCCCTCTCTCCTCTCTCTTTCTTTCTTTCTCCCTCTCTCCTCTCTCTTTCTTTCTTTCTCCCTCTCTCCTCTCTCTTTCTTTCTTTCTCCCTCTCTCCTCTCTCTTTCTTTCTTTCTCCCTCTCTCCTCTCTCTTTCTTTCTTTCTCCCTCTCTCCTCTCTCTTTCTTTCTTTCTCCCTCTCTCCTCTCTCTTTCTTTCTTTCTCCCTCTCTCCTCTCTCTTTCTTTCTTTCTCCCTCTCTCCTCTCTCTTTCTTTCTTTCTCCCTCTCTCCTCTCTCTTTCTTTCTTTCTCCCTCTCTCCTCTCTCTTTCTTTCTTTCTCCCTCTCTCCTCTCTCTTTCTTTCTTTCTCCCTCTCTCCTCTCTCTTTCTTTCTTTCTCCCTCTCTCCTCTCTCTTTCTTTCTTTCTCCCTCTCTCCTCTCTCTTTCTTTCTTTCTCCCTCTCTCCTCTCTCTTTCTTTCTTTCTCCCTCTCTCCTCTCTCTTTCTTTCTTTCTCCCTCTCTCCTCTCTCTTTCTTTCTTTCTCCCTCTCTCCTCTCTCTTTCTTTCTTTCTCCCTCTCTCCTCTCTCTTTCTTTCTTTCTCCCTCTCTCCTCTCTCTTTCTTTCTTTCTCCCTCTCTCCTCTCTCTTTCTTTCTTTCTCCCTCTCTCCTCTCTCTTTCTTTCTTTCTCCCTCTCTCCTCTCTCTTTCTTTCTTTCTCCCTCTCTCCTCTCTCTTTCTTTCTTTCTCCCTCTCTCCTCTCTCTTTCTTTCTTTCTCCCTCTCTCCTCTCTCTTTCTTTCTTTCTCCCTCTCTCCTCTCTCTTTCTTTCTTTCTCCCTCTCTCCTCTCTCTTTCTTTCTTTCTCCCTCTCTCCTCTCTCTTTCTTTCTTTCTCCCTCTCTCCTCTCTCTTTCTTTCTTTCTCCCTCTCTCCTCTCTCTTTCTTTCTTTCTCCCTCTCTCCTCTCTCTTTCTTTCTTTCTCCCTCTCTCCTCNGAGGCCCAGCGCTTCCTGCGGGAATGGGAGGCAAGTGCCCGCCGCCCCGCGGGGCAGGGACGCGGCCGGGAGCGGCCTTGCGAGGGGACAGGCCCCGGCAAGGTCAGGGGTTCCGGGCGCTCGCAGCGCTTCAGGGGTTGGACTCGGTGATCTCAGAGGGCTTTTCCAGCCCAGCCGATTCCCTCTCCTCGGGCATGCTCCCGCTAATAGGGCGAGCTCCTTACAGAGCTGCGGAATGCATTGTAACTCCGTGTCTCTAGGCTGGTTATCTTTTCTGGTTCTTATTGCCTTGCCTCAGATGTGTGTGATCATACTTGTGCACACACAGCTATATGTAACAGAGTGACATCAGGCACATAATTAGCTATGTATAAATATATAAATAAAAATATACACAGAATTATCTGTATGATTTGTAATAATGCATTATATAAGTCTATATAAATATTTATAACTACATACATAACTAATTGAACAATTATAATTAGCTAAGTACACAGATGTAAATAGCTTCACTGTGACCTTGCATTTCATTTTTAAGTAACATTTTCTCCATGACAAGTCTTATGTGGACATTACTTCTCTGCCTAACACCCCTTCCCCTGAACTTCCAGCTGGGTTTCACCAAGGAGAGAAAAGCAGATCACTCCCAAGTGATGGAATTGTAACAAGTTTCACAAGCAGCAAAGGAGGGAGAGCCATAAGGTGCTTTCTCCATATGCCTGGACCCCAGCAGATATCTGCATAAGTCCCTAAGAAGTCCACATGGCAGGCAAATGTATAGACACTTCACAGAGGAGAAGCTTCAGTTAAAGCATGATCACAGTTGCAAGAGAAAGATGTATAGATAAGCTTTCCATTAATTTTCATGCTCCTTGAACTCCTGGCTTGGTAGTACATTTGAATCTCAAAACTATTATCCTTTCTGTGGAAGGAAATTCTGTTTTGCTTTGCAGTGGAAGGTGGTTAGCAAAGGTAGCGTCCATTGCCTCCCAGTTTACCAGTAGAAGAGTAGTGGGGGAGAACTGCCCCATCCCTTCTACCTGCAGTAGCTGAAATCTTGTGGGTTAAGGTAACTTGGGCTGGGCAATCAGAAATAAGCAGGGAGAAGACTGCCTGGTATTCTCTACAGAGGAAAGGAATAAGTGTATTTTAATTGCCTCTTGCCAACTGATAGATCCTCAAATCACAGAAATTTGTATCTCCCTCAAATGCCTGATGCTATTGTAATTCTCAAGTGCCGTTTACTTGATACTGTTGAAATGTTTCCACATCACTGCTTTCAATTTTAACATGAGCTAAAGAGACAAGTTACAGGTTACTATTTTCAGTGCTGAAATCTTCCTTAAAATAGTTTTAGAAAAGGAAGGAAATGTTTACATTCACGTGTTTACATTGAGATATCTTTAGCCATTTTTAAAGTGAAGTAAACAAAAAGTGAAAATATTTCGCAGTTTTGAAATGTTTTAAATGTAGATTATAGGGAAAATGGTGACAAAAATTAGACTACAAGTAACAGAAGTTGGATTTTGAAACCTGACATTTAGTGCTATTAGCTATGATATGTTCAAGGAAAGGAAACTAATTTAATAACTGTTTTGAGTGTGTGAGTATAAAGAACTTTGCAAATATGTCTGTCTTCTAACAAGATGCTGGGAGGTATTAGCACGTAGTTAACTTGTCTCTTCACATCTTTAATTTTTATTTCGTTCTGGGGTCTTTTTCTCACCCAAATAATAATCTATTTTGAGTGTGGAATTTAAACCAGACTTTGACAATTTTGGCCTGTGAGACTTGCTTTGCATCTTATGTTATGCTGTGGTTCCCAGTCATGAAGACTTGAACTAGGTAATTGAGGAACATGGACTGCAGACAAACTGGGATTAGGTAACCCTGGGCTCTAATTACATGCTAATTAATTCATGTTGGGGTCAGTCCTCTGTCCCGGATTTGACTAAGTTAGAGTTAATTTTCTTTGTAGTAGCTTGTTCTGTGCTGTGTTTTGGATTTAGTACGAGAATGATGTTGGAAATGCACTGTTTTAACCGTTCCTACAGTGTGCTTACTCTAAGTCAAGTATTTTTCAGATGCCCATGCTCTGCCAGTGAGGAGATGCACAAGAAGCTGGGAAGGAGAATGGCCAGGACAGCTGACCCAAACTGGCCAAGCAGATTTTCCATACCATACAACCTGTAGTATGTGCAGTATAGAAACCGGGGGAAGTTGGCCATGAGGGGTCGATCACTGCTCAAGCATGGGCAGGGCATCAGTCAGCAGGTGGTGAGCAGTTGTATTGTGCACCACTTGTTTCTCTTGTGTTTTGTTCTTTGCACCCTTCCTGGGACGCTCTTTTGACCAGAAAATAGGCTGGGGGCTCCAGGGCAGTTCTTGCAGGACCAGCATAGCTGTGAAGTGCCCAGTTCTTGCCTAAGAGTCACACAGTTAGCCGTGAGTGAAGCAGAGATAATGCTGCTGCTTCATGTGCATTAACCGTAACTGTACTTCTTGCCTCTAATTTTATTAAACAAAACAGTAAATAATCAAACCAAACCAAAAAATCCACCTAAAGAAATCACTACAATATTAAGACACACTGGTTATTTAAATTTCCTGTTAAGTTTCTTTTTTTTTGGGGAAAATGTATATTTACAACTCTGATATTTTGGCGTGTTGCATTTCCAACATTTTTCTTCCAAATTTGCTTGTTCATTAGGCTAAGGACATACCTTGCCGTATGCACTTTAGTGTTATCAATATTCAGCTCCCATCTGGAAAGGTTCTTTCCTCATGCCTTCTGTTGCATGCAAGGCAGGGCATCTGGTACAGAGTGGCAAGATGTCTCATGTTACAGAAAATTAGTATTCTTAATTTTATGTTAAAGTAATATATCTTGATGTATATTCATCAGAGGGTAAAGATTATGGATATGATGATTGCAATGATGTTTCTTGACTTTGAATGAGCATTTCAATATGAAGTGTAATCTTAAAAATGCTTTTTGAATGAAAATTTCCAAGGATGTCTTATTTTAACATGAAACTACTTGACTGTTGCTAAAACTCTTCAGGCTGTCTTTGGGTTGTCCGACCTTCTGGGGGTGCTTGGATATAACTGGTTCATAGCCTGTGGTGTGCTTTCTTGTCCCCCAGTTGGATTCATGTTAGCCAAACGTTTAGAAAACAGGCCTGGCATTTCAATTACATTATGGTTGCCTCAAATGATGCCCCTGCCCCCCCTTGCTATTTAAATTATGTTGGTTCAGGGGGACTGGGTGTATTAATTCCAGGTTGTAGCCAGGTGGGAGTCAGCCTCTTGTCTCAGGCAGCTAGTGACAGGGTGAGAGAACGTAGCCTCGGGTTGTGCCATGGGGAAGTTCAGGCTGGATATCAGAAGGAATTTCCTCACAAATATGGTTGCTAAGAACAGACTGCCCAGGGAGGTGGTGGAGTCACTATCTCTGGAAGTGTTCAGGAGATGACTGGATGTGGCACTTAGTGTCATGTTTTAGCTGACAAGTTGCGTTTGATCAAAGGTTAGACTCCATGACCTTAGAGGTCTTTTCCAGTGTGAATGATTCTGTGATGGTGTCTCGCAAATGGAATAAATTTCCTTTATTTCTTGTGAAACCTGGAGGAAAACCTGTAGGGGGATTTCTAAGATCAGCTTTAAAAATAAAGGGGGAAGAAAGAGGTATAAAGCTCTGAAATGATATTGCTGTGGTATGTGAGTGATTCATGTTGTTTTCCTGTAAAGGAGATGAGAAGGGGTCTTGTCTTGTTTAGAATGCACAGGGATGGAGGGATTTAATGTTAGAGCCAACCATGTAGATGCCCAATGAAGTTTTGTAGAAAACCTAAGCTGACCTATTTGCATTTATAAAATAAGGAAACTATCCACTGAATATTCTTGGTAGAGCTTTTACGTGGGTATAACCAATCATAGACTGCAAGTCCATATGTCTATATGAAAGTAGAAGAATATAAGTATTGTGGTTTTCCTGTCATTGGTATTGGATTGCTAATTTGTGTCTGGAAACCTGCTGGAAAATATTAAAGGGGCATACAAAGAAAGTAAGCCTTGTTGTTCAGGAATTATACTTGTTCAGGTAGATTCAAATTAAGCATATAAATTATTAATATATGTTCCTATCTATTTTCTAAATATTTAATATTTTAATTAAAATAATAGGTAATCGTTTACAGGAGACTGCTGATGTAATTAGATTGATACTGATTATTACATTGGAATGCTATTGAATTAACGCTGACAGGTATGATAAGTCAATTAGTTCATCAGTCTTCTAAATCATGGTAGCTGATGAGAATGCTTACGTAAGTAGTATTAAGATAGTATTGATTACTTCATATCAGATTGCAATAGGTACAATATTCAGCTAAATAATTTCAGTAACAAATTGTTTCACATTCAAGCATTAATTTTGAAAATGAACATTTTGTACTTGGCTTTTTGCAAAAAGCCTGACCCTGTAGATGAGAGGGCCGGCACTGTTTCTAAGACAAGCAGAATCATTCTGCAGAATTGCACAACATTTTCTCAGTCTAATAGATTGAATAAATGGCCTTTGAAATTCTTTGGCCACTCTAGACCCTGAAAACCTTTTTACAAGCTTTCAAATAAACTGTCATGTAGCCTCTCAGGAATGATCAAATTTTTGAATCACTGTATTTGATGCAATACAAATAATTGTCATTCATCAAATTTATTTTCAGTTGCCTGCGTCACTTGCAGTATTTGCTGGGATGATTGTGGGATGCTGTCATATCTCGGAGAATATAGTTTTTCTGGCATGTCTTTTTCTGCTCACGAGTGGATACACTTACAGAACTTTTTACCTCTAAATTTTCTGGGCTAGTATGATCTTCCCACCCGTTTTTGATTTATTTTTAAACTGCTGGCAATCAAATTTTGTTGAAATGTTGAGTGGAGAATTTGAAGAGTAAATAGTCAAAGAGAGTGGAAGAGGAAATTGTGGCCAGTACTGGAGTCAGACTGAAATGGGAATGAGATGTGTGGGTTGCCCTTTGTGCTGTCTTTCAGCAAATAATGTAGATAGTATAAGTATAAAACGACTTCTCGCATTCTGAATTCTGCTCTCAGTTTCAGGGAAGTACATTATATAAGAGATGTTTTCTTTGCCTGACAAAGAAAAGCTTTTTTTTTGGAAATAAAATATATCTTTAGGTTTTCTGCCATTTTATTACTTTTTTATTAAAGTTGTGAAATACAATTTTAGAGTACTATTTCTTTTTAGCATTACTGGATACATCAGAATTTGCTTTTAGTGGTTTTTATGGCTAGCTGGATGAAAACCTTCTTATTAAGAGTAAATTCCTACTGAATCCTAGGTTTTTATCCCCCTCTTAGGGTGTTCACTAGTTATTAATTCGTAAGAACCAAATTGGAGTAAATTTCCTCTATTTACTTTTATGTTTCTCTGAAGGTAGGAAGGAATTTTGCACATTTCTGAGAGCCAGTGAGTTGTGGCTGATAAACTGAAGAGCATGTGGGATTTGGGCATGAATAGCCACAGGAAATCAGGCTGCTGCTCTGGCCTGGCATTCCTGGTGGCCTGCTTGGTTGTAGGATTTGAAGTCTACCTCTGATGAAATTTTGCCTGGGAGGACCCATGATTTGGTGAGTCTCCTGAATTAGTGTTCATGTGCAAGTGCAAAGGTTGACCTTTTGTTGTGAATCCCTGTTGTGAAGTTTCATGCAAATAACACCTTTTTCATATTATGCCATCACTTCCATCCTTTCCATGCTCCTTCAGATATGGGTTTAGAAGCAGGAGTTGGTGTCTGCTTCTCTTCCGTGGAGAATCTAGGCAGTCTGGGAGCTTTCTGAAGTGGTGAGATTTGGGGTACCTTGGTGGATACCCACTGCACTGTGCACGATGTACACCCATTGCAGGAAGGGGAATTTGTCACTTCTCACCTGGAAAGCAGCATCTTTCTCTTTCAGGTTCACCAGGCCACTGCTGAGGCCAGGGATTTCTTGTTGACTTTGGGGTTTGTTTGTTTGTGTTTGTTTTTGTTTTTGTTTTTTTAACCTGTATACATACTGCTTTTAGACCTTTGCTGTATTTTCTAAATTAAAAATTTTATAAATTGTATCATCAGTATTCTCAATGCTTCTGTCATGTTACCATGCCAATTATCTGTATATATGCAATCTATGATTGCATGTAGCTAGTCAGATGGCTCTTTTGATAACTGCTTATCTGCTAGTTGAAGTTTTTATTTGTAACTGTTCTGACACAGCAGGAAATCATACCCAAGTCATAGGGGTGACATCCATCAGTAATGTCAGTCGCTTGTGTGTGCCAGTCACCTCAGGTACATTGCAAGTATAAAATACATGATGTGCAAATAGGTTTATAAATTTCAGATGGTTTTGTAGCATGCCTTGGATATTTAAAATGTGGTATGCATTGAATCCCTGATCTGAAATTCCTCGGCAGACTATAGCAATTTTATTAGTTGTAACTTAGAGTGAGAAGTTTAAATTGCTGTAGAAGTGGGATGCATCTCTAATGAGTGTTAACAGTTTATTCCTTACACTGACTAGCGCTGGTAGGGGGTGTTTCTCAGGGTTAATGCTCTCAGGGTCGAAGATACTGTAGAAGTTGTGTGAATATCTGCTCCATGAGCTGAGACCTGTACCTTCCTCATGAGTACGGGTTAGTGACAGCCAGTGTGAGAATAGATCTCTAAATAAGAAAACAGCCAGACACAGTTGAAGCAGAGCCAGTAATGAGCGTTTACAGAATTGTCAGTTTAAAAGGTAATTCAGGTTTCCATCTAGTGGTGGCATGAAATTCTGTCCAAGCCATATGAGACAGCACGTGCACAGCCATGTTCCTAACATACCGTTGTGCTTGTGTATGTGTGTGAAACTTAGGGAAATAAAAAGCCTTTATTAGCACATAATTCTCAGGACCTCCAGATATTTTTGAGTTAGAGCTGCAATGACCAGCAGCTGTTATGTGCATTCAGATATCCAAATACTCTTTGAATTTATCTTATTTACTGTGAATTAGGCTGATTCTTTTTCAGTATTCCTTGACAGCCATTTCAGAAAGTTCAACTTGACACAGGTTACTGAAGGCAAATGGATGTCTTAAAATATTTTCTTCAAGTTGTATGTGTGCAAGTATGAGTGTTGTTAGATTTCTTGCTTTCTCTTATATGTAAACAAAACAGAAAAAAAAAGGAAACAGGACAGATGTGAATTCTGATTCTTTTGCCCCAGTGTTGTAGCCCTGTTTTTAGTATTAAAAGTATTTTGCAGTAGAATTTGGAAAACCTTATCAGGTTAGGTTTTCAGATGAAGGTTAACAGCAATTGAAAGACAGACTAAGCAGTGTGCTGCTGCAAGGACGTTTATTGACAAAAGGCAAAGATATTTATATTGTTTTAGCTTCTACATAACAATTTCCAATTGTCCAGCCTACGTGCAATTTAGTGCATAGCAGGCCACAACGTATGTTTTTTCTTTTGCACAATTACCACAGCAGGCTGTTCTGTTCTTTGGGAGGGGGACACAGTTTCTGCAGTCCCTTCTTTAGGTATCTTGCTCAGTTTCTGCAGTTCTTTCTCACAGCTTTTCCTCACAGCACTCGCTGTACAATCTTTGGCAATTCAAGGGAATTATTCATGTCGTTTAACTCATTCTGCTCTGCAGCACACGGTATCGAGGTGTGAACTTGGTTGCATTTTAAGACAATGTAGTGGGTCAAACAAACAAACAGAGTATGAATTGCAGTTGCAAAGCTATAAGGATTTCTGCTTGTTTGTATTTTATTGACACCTTCCTTCTAGCATTTGTTTGGTACTTGAGTGAACATTGTCAGCATGTAGTGTTTTGTAAGCATGGTAGGTTTTACGCCTTGTCAGTGCATTTCCACTATCAACACTATAAACACTGCCAACTTTCTACAAGTGCTGTCAAGTACCATATTTTGTAATTACTGCAATAATGAGTGCTGTAATTGCATGTACTGTATGATGTGCTTTTCTGTCCCATGTAGGCAGAAAATTGATATTTTCTGCAAGTTAAAATGGCATCTGGAGCACATCAGAGTAATTGTTTAGAAACTGGGTGGGTTTTTTTCCTTCTTTCAGTGTAATGTGAGGTTGCACAAATAGAGTTATGCATATTGGAGGGTTTTAAAGCCCCAGATTTTTTATTTAGAGAGCTATACCTAGGACATACTGATGTGTACCCATTGAAGAATCAAAGGGGTTTTTTTTACACAGTTCACTGATATTAAAGTAAATTGAATATTGTTTTTTGCAAGAAGTTGAACCTCAGTTTTTGACCTCATAATCCTGTATTTAGTGACATCTTTATCACCATTCATGTGGCTTTAGCTGTCTTTTGTAATGCCAAGAGCTTTGGCTGTTTTGAGGCTGAAGCTGACTGTACTTACAACCATACGTCCTCTTAGTGATATCTTGCTTTTTTGTGCAGCTCACTTCCGGGAATCCATCGAGCAGAAGATTTCGGCTGAAATATATTTTGTTTCTCTGTCTCAAAGCAGCTAATTTCAAACCGTATTTTTGAAGGATATAATTTAGATAATATATTTAATCATAGTATCTGATAAAATGTTTGAACTTCTAGGTTTTAAAGGTTGTTTCCAGAAGTAATGTATAGTAATGAGGTATTTCCAATGAACAAGTTCGAAGTCCTGCTAGAAGCAGAGTTACTGACTGTTGGATTTTAGGCTTTTTGAAATGGGGGAGGGGGGTTGAGTCCTGTTATTGCACCGTTCAGGGATATTAGTAAGAGACAGAACAGTCTAAGATCAAAGAGAGCATGATGCTTTTTTTTTTCTCACTGCAGTAACTAGATAAATCTTCAGAATACTTTCTAAATTGATCTTGCACCTATATTTCAAGACTGGCTAACAGCAGACACAATGTAGATGCATCTTCCCTTACTCTGTGGGAATTACTGAATGGTGTAAACCTGATAACCTAGTTTTATGCAGCCTCATAGTATTTTTTTCCTTCTTGCTGAACTATTCTATTCTGTAATTTAGAGCAAATGAACATTAGGTCACTGCAACATTCTTTTTTTCTTTTCTGTTGGTTTTTGTGTGTGTGTGTGTGTGTTTGTGGTGTTTTTGTGGTTTTTTTAAATTGTTTTTTTTTTGTTTGTTTGTTTTGTTTTGTTTTGTTTTGTTTTTCTTCCCAAACCAGAAGAAATGTGGTGGAAGGGTTTAAGTCCCCATCACCACTGCTTCTTTGGAGATGTCATGGCTGAAGGTATTGGGTGGCGTTGGAAGTGTTGATATTTGCATGAAATAAACCAGGGCAACTGGTTTATATTTTTGTGGGCCATCAAATACCATTTACTTGTAATCGGTTTCTTGCTTCTTATGATTGCACAGTGAAAGCACATGGTCTTTGTAGTAGGATTTGGATTATAATAGGCAGTCTGTACTGAGGTAAGAATTCATATTACATTAGCAATCCTTGAAACTTCATCACCTTCTGACTGAAGTCTGTAATGCCCTTACATGTACTCTCTTGGCTGATTTTTGACCTGATGAAAGAGACGTATTGTTCATAAGTTTGCAGTTTTTAAAGTGTACACATGATGGCAGCAAATACTCAGCTAGAGAAGCCTTGTTCCTCTGCTGGAAAAAAGAGGCTGCTGAATTTTCTAATACAAACTAGAATTCCTACAAATTCAATTATTGTTAAATTATTTCTTGAAATACATATTGAGAATTGTTAATTTACTGATGCAGATTTTGAGAAGGCTTTTCAATTAGAAAACTTTACTGATGTTTCCACCCGTTTGAGTCATAATATTGTCATAATGTGCTTTCTGATTTGGATTTGCATTGGTAAACAAAGCTCTTGGGCACAGGGTGTGACTCTTGTGGATGGTGCTGGGCAGGGCCAGGAGTTGGACTGATCCCTGTGGGTCCTTTCCAACTTAGCATATTCTGTGATTATAAAATTCAGATCAGCTCTGGTAGTGCCCAGGAGAGTATGCTCAGAGCAGATGGAGCCTCAGTATGTAGATACAAAACTCTTTTTCAAAGTTTTTTTTTTTTTTTTTTCCATAATGGATCTATTTAGTTTTAAAGCAATTGTATTTTTGGAAGTGTATAGTAATAGCCCAAGTGCAAATGTTTTTTTCACCAAATGAAAAGCCTTATTGTCAACAATGTCACATTTTAGATACTGTTACAAAATATGTTGCTATTGCATAGTACTGTTTAGAGTAGGAAGTTTTCTTTAAAAGTGAAATTATGGTATAAAATATTTATTCCTGCTTTTATTCCTCGAGGCCAGTGAAGCATTTCAACTGGGTCTCTCTCTTTTTTCTTCCCCTTTCAAAATGGATATGGCACATGTCAGTTGTCCAGTAAGATATTTTAAGCCAAAAAGTTACAGTTTGCCACAGTTCCAATAATAAAATCTTGTGGAAGGTGTAGGTCAGTTTTTGGCAGTGGTACAAGCAGGCTGCTCTAAAATTAGGGATATTTTGGTTCATGTTCAGTTACTTGTTCTGTCTACGTACTTTATTTGCAGTAGTTTAAACTTGATTTTATGCTTTAAATTAATTTTAAGGTGTTCAGCAAATCATGATATTAAGTTGTTTTCTGGGCCTTTTAAATTCAGTTTATTGTTCACAGTGAAGTACCCTGGTGAGCTATTTGACATCCACTACTGTGAGTCATTTTAAGAATTTATTTAAGAGATCCATGATGTGAAGGGTTTTAATTATAGCAAACACGTCTTCTGTTCTTCAGTTCAGCTGCTGATTGAGAAGTGAAAAGAAATCTCATTGGTAGCGCTAGCAATGTTCTGGTTCATGGGCAATTCAGTACCATCAGTGTAACTGAAAGGAGTTACACTGTTGAGAAAAACATCATCCTCCTATCAATCAAGGAGGAAGTGAGGGTTGCTCTGTGAATAATGTGAGTTCTAATTTGTTTTTTAAAAAAAATTTATTATTTGTTTTACTGGTGAATCTGATTTTTGTGGCGTGCTTGTCTGCCAGCAGATGCCACTCCTCAGCAGCAGTCTTGTTTCCCAGACTTAACCAAATAGAAGAAAATAGTTGTGGTCGGCCCTTGTTTTTGGAAATGCTGGTGGCAGTTTGCCTAGGACTGTCTTTGTTTTCCTCAATAAGAACAACCTATGCTATAAACAATTAAATATTTATATTTTACAATGGAGCTGTTTAAAGGTTTGTTTCCTGCTGTTGCATTAAACCCCAGGGCTGCAAAAATGGTAGTATGTGGGGTAAGATGCCTTTGTTCTTCAAAATATTTTAGTTGACTAGAGGATGACCCAGAAATCCTTTAGGACTCGGGAGCTTCATTATGGAACGTGTAAAGGGGTCTGTGTTGGAATTGCTGAAAAGATGTCATGAGAAAGAATTGGAAGCTGAAGCTCAATGGCTTGCAATAGGCCAAGTCCTTGTAAAACTTTTAAGCATATGGAAAAACAGATGGCCCAGTTCTAAGTGTAAGAAGGAACTAAGAAGCTGCGCAGTGAAAATAGACAAGGAATCCTGGTAAGAATATTCTATTTGGCATGTCTAAATTTTGAAAAGACATTGTCCTGTGATTATGTGTCCTGGGACATGAATAATGTCATACTGATATGTTGTTTTGGATATGGGCCAGGCCTGTCTTGGCCTCTGTAGACATCTGCCACAGAAGACCATTTTGGTAATTGGTAAATATGGTTGGACCACCAGACCCTGGATTGAGATGATGGATGTCATCTTTCCAGCCTCGACCCCTTCCATCTGTCTGTCAGTAATGGAAATACTCCTGATATAGCTAACAAGTTCTTGGTTTTTCACACAGAACCACCCGTGTGTGTTGTTTCATTCTAAATGGTTTAGTTTTATAATCCTGGTGGGAGAAGATCTGATATATATTTATATACACACACACACACACCTATGTATATATATATATATACACACATATATATATAAATGTGTGTATACATGTATTAGGCTTCCTCAACTTTAAAAATAATGCATGCTAATTTCTTGTGGCTGGTGGGAAACGTGTGATGATCTGGGGATGCCATTTGAGCCCTGAAGATTTAACTGTGAAAAAAGCCATCAATGCCAGTGTTACTGCATTCCTGAATGTCTCCTTTAGGTCTCCTTTAACTTCTAGTTTGTGTTCTATAGTTTGGATTTCATCAGCTCTCCCTCCCTTGGAAATGGTACGTTTCGCATTTTGTTGTATTTCCATCACTTTCAGGAAAAAGTGTTTCTGACTTCATCTGACATTACAACAAACCTGCTTCTCCTAAGGATGTTTTCTGGAGCATTAATTAGTATCAGTTATCTAGTGTAAACAAACCTAAGTGTTTCACAGACTTAATTTTCTAGATGTTAACTATTTCCAACCTTTTGGGATTGTTTTTTCTTCTGTATCTGCGTATCCATAGCTGTGCAGTATACACCCATGGTGTATTTCAGGGGTTTGGTACAATCCACTTCATTGAGTGTTTAGTGGCTTTGATTTAAAGCAAAGCATATTGAAGTCACAGGGTGATTTTAGTGGGTTCTTCTGAAATTGCAAGTATGCTGGACAGTCTCCTCAGTGGACAGTAGCTGTGGATGAAGTTCTTTTCAGCTCTTTTACTGAAGTATGAAGGTAAAGCCATTCATGTATCAGAGTGTTTGGTTAAGAGAAAAGAGTTGGGTTTTTGTAGTGGGAGAACTTAAACATTTGCTGTTTGCATGCAAGCAAACCTTTGTATTAATTCTGCTTGACAACATTCCAAATGTTTTACTCTGCCATGCAGAGCCTTCGGAGCCTTCACAGTGATGGGGTTTTGGAAAAAGTTATCCTAATGAAAAACCTACACACCACAGAGGAGATACTGAGACAAAAGCAAGCAGTGTATGAAATAAGCGTTTGGCTTGGGAATAGGAATACACCTTTTGCAGAGTGTGCTGGGGACTGTTTGGCCACAGCATTGTTGAACTAAAGGTGGGTCTGTACTGCTGAACTGACGTGCTTGGGCTGCTTTGCAGCTGGCAGTGGAACAGCCCATTTCCTTGCTGTTAAACTGTTATGCTCCAAAGCAGGGTGGCCACATTCAAACTGCCTGCTGGGAGCAGTTGCTGATCTGTGCCAGCTCACTGGCTGAACCTGGGAGTTGTTTTGCAGAAAGATGGTTATCCTTGATCAAAACCTTTGCCAGGGACTGTGGCACAAAGCTCCCAAGGTGGGTGGTTGAGTTCTGGTACCTTCTCAAAGCATTCCCTGGAGCTGCTGTAAGTTGTTACTGCAGACAAAGCTCTGACTCTTCTGCTGTCAAGTGCGAGTGCTGCTTTTGTTCTGAATTCTCTCTGTCACACATTAGCAGATTCTCAACAACTATTGGATTTATCTACCTGTCTCCAAATCAAGAGTTGTCATATCTGAAATCTGTGTGGAGATTGAGCTGTCTAAGAAACAAGCCCTGAGTTCTCTAGTGCTGTTCTGCTGCTGGTCTTGTGAAACAAGAGGAGACTGTCTAGGCCTTAATGAAATTGCATGTCAAAGCTGGGCACTGTGTCTGCACAGTAGCATTTGTAAATACTGAGCTCTGGGCAGGTAGAAAGTACATTCCTGGAAGGAAAAGAAAGTGAAAAAACCCACCTTTGCTGTCTTGCTAACCAGGAGGGATTGCCAGACATGTATCTTGTTATTCTGCATCCTAAATCTGTAAAATATTATTTGAATACTAACATTTTTTTAAAAATTCATTTTTGATTTAATTCAGAGAGAGCGTCCACTGCAATTTCAGAGGCCTCTGGAGATCATAGTCCAACTGCTGTTCATAATTGTGCTTTGTGTTGATAAGACAAGTAAGCGCACATTTTTCATCATTTTCTGTTACTGGCCTGCTTCTGAAATGTCATGGGCCAGGTTTATACTCTCATGGGCCACAGAGATGAGAATGAGTTTGGGAAGATTGTTTTGTGTGGTGCCTCTGAGAAGGTGTTGTATGGGTAAAGGAAAAGCTGCATGAAGAAGCCCTGTTAACTTGTTTGGGTAATGGTGGGTATAGAGGAACTCCCAAGTTCCCTGGAAAAACTAGAGCTACTACCATCTTACAAAATACCTCAAGGGCAAGCAGGCAGAAAATAAACCTTTGGGTTATGCCAATTTGTGTAGTAGAGCATTTCTAATTAAGCTTTGTTGTCACTGAGCCTAATTTGGTGAGTTCATCAAAAGTACTCAGATGTACTTTGTAATTTTGAGAACTGTTAAGATGTGCTTTGTAAATTTTGATCAGATTTTTTTTAAGTACTGTAGTTGCATAGTGTATATTGTGCTGCCAGTGGAAAGGAGGTTTTGTTCTTCTTTTCACTTGCATATTGTACAACTAAAGCTTCAGTGACTGGTATAGTGAGGAAAATTACAAATACAGTCTGTTTTTTTTTCTGAAAGAAAGCTGCTAATAAAGTATTGTGTTATGAAAGAATAAGATGGAAATTAGCTTGTCTGTGTAACTAGCTTGTTAGTAAAAGCTTGTATACTAAAAGAGTTTGAATAAAACATCTGATAATTGAATAATATCAGTATTCTATTACTGATCTTTTAGTTTTCTGAACTCGTCTGTCTTAGTGAACTTTGTAGTTGATTTAGTTATTTTGAAACAATTGCCTTAGGGGAAGAAGAGAAGTGTTTGATACAGTATATCTTCAGAACTGAAACATTTGAAAAGAATCTGAAATATGATAGTCCTCAAAACATAATGTCAGATCTTAACAATAACTTGAGATTTGTATTTTAAATATTTTTAACTTGGTGATAATGATTAAAATGTAACTCAGACTAATACTTGGCTTTTAATGAATGGAGTAGTAAAACAGAGATCAGGTTGGTTGTGGCCTCATCCAGTCCTTTACACAAACCTATTTGGGTTTTGCTGGTAGAGGATGTGTAGGAAAGATTTGACTTAAAGTATAATTTTCAAATGTTAGCTGAGAAGTTTCCCAAAGTTTATTATGTTCAAACCAAACTAACTACAATTCTAAAAGTCACTTGTAACCTAAGTCATAGTCACAGCTGAATGGTACTGAAGTACAAGTGCTGACTCAGCACACTGAAGTTACAATCACTGACACACGTTGGTATCCTTTGTGGCACCTTTAATCACTGGGTTTCATGCTAAGAGTAATGTAACTTGAAGAATTTTAAATCATACTGTGTTGGGTTTTGCCTAATAATTAATTAAGTTTATATAGAAATGTAACTATGTGGGGGTGATGTTAGCAGTGTGTTTATGCTTCTATTTAGTATGCTGTAGTTTAGTTTGTCTGTTTTTATACAGACACAAGTCAGCCATACAAATTCCGTATGTCTTTGAAATGAGGATTAGTGTGCTAGACTGTGGAATGTAACTGTGATGAAACAACTTTCATGGTAATTAGCAAGAGCTTGGAAACATGTATTACACTGATGTGAATCCTATCTGCATCATTATTAATTTTTATTGTATTGTTTTTGATGGATTGTTTGCATACTCATTTGCACAAATACACACTTTTAATGCATAGTAACAAGTATAAGAATTAATGAAGCGTATGAGTTTGTGCATCTTTTTCTTTTGAAGATCAATGCCATGGTATCTAAAAGACTTTGTTCCAGTCCTTCATGGCATTAAATTGGTATCTAACAGTTTGAATTTATTTAATAGTCTAGCAGAAGGCATGCGACAGTGTGCAGTGGATTTAACTGCAATGTGAATGAGTGCTTTGAATTTGTTTTATTTGGCTTTGTCTTTTTTTTCCCCTTCAGCTGTTCAATACGGTTGTGTGAGGTGAAATTCTCATGATCCCTTGTACTATTCAGCACATCCCATTTGTTGATTAAAGCTTTTGGTACAATGATGCACCTATCACTGAGTACTTACCAAGTTACCTGCCAAAGGTTTCCTTTTTCCTGAGTAATGGAACTTTTTTATTTTCATTTCTGATTAGATAGCTTGTAGGAGCATTGTTGAGGGAGGATAGATGCTGAAAAATATTTCAAGTAGGTATGATAATTTTGACGGCAGCTGTAGCAGAACTTTCCCGGGGAAATTCTCTACCTACCTGCTGAAATAAAGCATTACTAAGCTGGGTTCTGTAAAGGAAGATGTTTTGCAAAGCTGTTGTTTATAAATTCACTGCTGTAGTGGATATAGCAAAGAGTTCAGTGAAGATGAGGAAATCAGCTTTATTTTTCTCATAAATATAGTAGAATACAAAAAATCCCATCACTTTTCCCCAATGCTGTATAGTCTTGTTTCAGTGTTTTCAACTATTGAGACATTAAAAATTCTTGTTAAAACGTTATGCTTTGACACAGAGATATTACATTTTGTTCCAGTTTTCTAGGGCAGCAGTCACTTGTCAAGGCTAGTCCTTCACTGTAGCAGTAGGTGGACTTCAGGCTGACTTTACTGTAGTGCATGTGCCTGTGGGTCAGGGGTCCATGGGGACCTTTCAGTGTTTAGCCCATGGGGACATTTCACAAGCAGCCCACAAGTGGGTTTTGGAAGAAGTGTTTATTCCTATTTACCTATGTCTTCTCTGACAGAAATGATGCATGTGCTGGGCTGGCAGAGGAGCCCTTGCAATCCAGTGCCTTCCTGTGCATGGCCAGTGCTTAGAGCTGTGACCTGCAGCAAATGTGTGCTGTGCTCACCTGCTGCATCTCAGGACGGAAGTGAGGGGGATGTAGTGGGACTGGTCTAGGCTCCCCTCTCAACTGGTACCTTCACAAATTACTTTTTTTCAAAGTCACATGAAACATTCTACAGGACAGCAAATCATGCTAATATTCACCCCCCCGCTTTAAGACTGAAATAAACCCCTGCTGACAAAGACCTCATGAATTACTATTCATTGTGATCCATGTGGTCCTGCTCTGCTTGTGGGCAGATGTACACAAGACTTACTTTTCCATATTTGTATTGGTTAGCAAGCAAAATCCATTAAGGCGTGTAACCAACTCAAAAATAAATCAAGTTTTTATGGCTAAAACAGCACGGTATTGTTTGAAATAAGTCCAGAGTAATTTTAAAGCCATGCAAATATAAGCTGAGATAATTCCTTAGTGTCGAAAAGTCTTGAAACAAGAATGAAACCTCTTGAATATCTTTAGTATTCTCTGACAGGTAGGAACTGTATTGCATCATCGTGGCAGGCAGAGATTTCTCTAAACTTATGAAATAGTCAGTTTAAAACTCTTCCTGATCACATAGAGTAGAAAAATCACTTGGTTCTTAATTCAGTATGAGCAAACAGTGCAGTGGTTTGACATAGATGCTAGTGATAGGAGTATTAGTGTGCAGAGAGCAGCTGAGCAGATGTGGGTGCACCATACCAAAATGATTAAATGGTACCACTTAGAACAGAGGGAATTTTGGACATACAGGTGGAACTAGTATGTGACACTTGCCATTCGTGCTGTCTTTGCCACAGGCAGGCTGCTTCTGCTCCAGTGTTAATGCTTTCTTTACCTCTAAGTGAAGACTGTGGCACTTGGCTGTGGAAGCACCTGTGAGGGTGCCAGAGCACAGAGTGGAGTTACTAGAAATTAACTTCTATTCCAGTTCAACACATACTTGTTTATTTGGGACCAGGCACCCTGTTTTTGTATAGAAAAAAAGGAAAGGTTCTAGGTGGGTGAGAATTTTTAGCAATGTGTAGGCAGTCTGGTTTTTTGTGGTGAAATCTTAGAGCTTTGTTAACTGAGTGTTCACTTAAAAGTGAAGTACATACAGCTCTAAGCTATTTGACATACTTGATTTCCATCCCTTTATTTTTCTCCTATCCTGTTTTCCCTGTCATTTGCTAATTGAAAGCAAGCTCCCTTTAATAGCTGGAAAACCTCTGGCAACAGCAAGAAAAAAGAAAGAAAAGAAATAGAACAAAATATAGGTATACTTTATTGAATTTTGAAACTCGTTTAGCTGATGACTGAAATTTCCTTTTTCATTTTCTGCTTAATCCCTCCAGTCTTCTGTGACAGTGTGGCTGTCACTTGCTGTATTGTGGCAGACACTATAAAAATCCTTTTAAATGTCAGAGCTGTTGGATAAACAGATAGTGACTTGCAGATGATTACAGAAGTTTTTTGGTTTCTCAGGTTGGAGGTTCTCATGTAGTTAATAAAAATTCGTGCTCCCTTTTAGCAGCTCTTGACTGTACTCATGACACATTTGTTTTCTTCAGTTAACTTCTGTGGCTAGTTCTGAAGTAGTTCAGAAATGATATAAAAATCTGCTAGTTAAAGACCCTTGGTAAGATACATAGATTTGTAGGCTTTAGAGTTTTTTACCTTAAGAAACTGCTGAAAGAATAAGCCCAGGTTTATAATGAGAACTTCTAGTTTCTCTGAGCATCTTTGTCTGCAGTTACACCAGATGACTCTCTGGCTACATATGTTAAGGAACATTATGTTGTAATTTTGAGAGCAGTAAAACTAAAGATGAGGGAAATGCCATGATTTATTCCATTGCTTGGAGGATATGGAAGACTTTTTAAACAATGTATGTTATTAATTTCATTTGACAGAGGTAGGTGTATGTGTATACAAAGCATTTGTCTGGTCTAAAACTTGAATGCCATTTAACATATTTTGCTGCAGCAACAACAACTTTAAAAATTTAAACTGGGTCTAGCACTGAGAGTAGTAAGTTAACCTTTTTTGCCTTTTATTAAGTACTGTGAAGTAGATGTTAATTGCAGTAACAAACTTTCTTTCTATAGAGTGAATGTACAAACATAAACCAGTGTGTTGTTTGTTATTATAAGGAAAATGTCAGTTACATCAATTTGCATTTCTTTTCACAGAGGTGTCCTATTGCTGCTATTTAAAAGTAAGGACTGAATTGCAACCAAATGATTGTGGCCAGAGATACACTGATTTCTTTTTACAGGGTAGGACCTTCAGAAGTTCCAGACTAAATGTCATACTTAGATAAGTGACACCCTTGTAAGAATTCACCTGTGTTTCCTACTGGCAATATTTTTTTTCATTTTTTAAATCATGAGTCTACCTGTGTGTAGGCTTTCTTTTATTGATGGCCAGCCTACTAAATAGTGCTCTGTGAAGAGCACACCCCAAAATCTTTGTGCTTTGTTGAAGAGGTTTGTCTGTTTTAAATGCCTCCACAAGTGCTGAGATAGGGCTTGTCTCTGTCCCCTGTTACTGAAGGGACCATGGTAATACTGGCCAAAGAAATGAGCCTCTGATTCAGTGTTTTCTGATGCCAGATTTGCTTTGCTAAACTAGTAGCCCATGTATTGTATTGGCACAGGTAACATTGACTATGTTCATTTAAAACTGGGGAAGTTTGTCTACCCCAAGGGGTGAATCTGACTTCTGCACTTCTTGTATGTGTATTATATATTGCCCATGACTTTTACTTAATTCATTCAAGCACATATTTCTTCTACAGGTCCATTAAAGTAGAAAATTCAGTGCACCCTCAGCAGAAGGGTTATTTGTGGTGTCATGGAAATCAATACAAGATGCCTATTAGTGGAGTAATTTTTTGTTTATACTTGAGGTTTTCTTCCTTGCTGTATTAGTTTAAGGTTTTGTTTCTAATGAGCATGTAGAAATGCGTGCAATGGAAAAATAAGAATACCAAATCTGTTTTGGATATATATGTACACTTTAAATGCATCATTAGGTATAAATTGAGTAGAAGAACATGCATGGAAGTCTTTGAAATGTTATCATCTGGGATATATAATCTTTTGCGTGTTCTTAGTATCTAGTGGTCTGGCAACCGATGTGGTTGTCTTGGAAACAGGCTTTATTTTCCTTTTGTGAATATCTAGATGTGAAATCATCATTGTCCTTGAAAATCTAGAAGTAATACTTCTGGACAAAATAACTGCAGATTTAAGATGCTTGTCCTCTATTTAAAGAATTGATACAGAAATCTGTAAGTGATGTTTGCACTGTGAGCTTTAACTATCGTTGTGTGCTTATGTTGCTAAAACAGTCTTTAGTGGGTTTTTTAGGTAAAATGCCTGTATTTATTGGTCTGGGAATTTTCCGCAGTGAAACACTTGGTCAAGATTTCCTAGCTTAATGTTTAAATAGAAATGTGACAGTGTACCTGATGCTTTAGAAATGAAATTCCTAAAATCAAATTGATACTATGACTCCCAGTCTTCTCCCTTGCCTTGTTTTAAATTAACAGCATGCGATAAATCCTTGGGTATTCTGTGAGATTATAGCATAATATTTGCCAGATAAAGCATCTTTTATTAGCCAGAGAACTGCCATGCACGACATAAAATGTCAAAAGTAACATAGAAACCGAGTCGAGAAATCTTTCAAATTGCTGAGTTTTTGTTAAGATTTGTATGAAAACGTGAAATAATGTTCTTGAAATTTAGGTTTTCTGGTCTGTAGCTTATTTGTCCTTATTTGTCAGCAGTCTGACAGGTATTAGAAACAGTGTATTTTCATCCAGATTTTTACAGATGAAAGTCCAGACTGAATAATTATCTATGTTTTGTTCTTATATTGTTAAGTTCAGTAAGTTTTCTAATGGAGATTTTAATATATTTCGCTTCCAGGTATTTTTGTCTCCAATACCAATTTAAAAGGCTTTTAAATATGGATATGTACATCAGAGAAGATTTTTTTAAGTCTCCCATAAAATAACTGTTTTGTTCAGTGAAACTCACTCTTTGAATGATACAACCTGTCCAAGGATAGAGAACCACGGCAAAATCTTGTTTAGCCATTGGAACCCAATTGCATGACCATTTCTTTCGTTCTACCTCCCATCTCTTCCTCCTGCTTCATTTCTTGTGCTGCACCCACATTTCAGATTGATCTCTCTTTCTTGAACTTAACTGGCCATTTTATTTTTGCTTAAATGTTCAAGTATGTTCCAAATTTTTTAACTTCCTTATTCCCTAGGATAAGATCAGGCTTCTTATGTAAGGCCTGAGATGCAGCTTATTGACCTGAATGGAGAGAATCTTAAAGACTTAAAGACTGTGGTTGTTACCAGATGATGCAAAAAGCTTTTAGTGACCTGTATTTTGGCCCCAATGTACAATAGTGGCATAAGTATTCTGCACCCAGAAAGAAATAAATAATCACAGCTTGGTTTTCCACAAATTACAGTAGGCAGTCTGACGTACTCTAATGGTGCTGTGTTCCATTTTGGATGCAATAGCATTTATATTTGTTTACCTTGATGGCCAGGCCATAAACTTTGCACTTTCACCTCGAATTATGATCTCATAAATCTTACATTAAAAAAGGATGCTAAAATAACATGTTATTTAAGCTACAAACAAAGCTGAGTTAGTCCTTGAGCTTTTTTAACATTCCTCTAAATAAATGTCATTTCTTCCAGTTTAACAATATTAGTTGTGTTCAGAAAAAGCAGTCCATTTTATACCTTCCTGATCAAATAATAATTCTTCATGCTGATTACTAAGTATTACATAATTATATTCCCTGGCTCCATTTTAGCTGAACAATTTTTCATTCTTTGCTCCCAAACTGCAAACAAGCAAGCAACTAAAAAAGAAAACCCCAAACTTCTTACAGTAACAATTCTATGTAGTTACAATATGTGCATCATTGTGTTAATGTGATCAGTTCCCAGAAATTGGTTGATAGTCATGTACTAGCATCCTTCTTGAATATCCTGGGAAAACCTGATATTGTTAAAGTTCTCATGGTTTTTTCTTTCAGATTCACTTTTAGTAAACTTTGATGTTTTCTTGTTCCTTTTCTTTGTGATACCTAGATGTTGTCCTGGAGAGATCTATTTTACCTCTGTGCATTGTAAGTGGAAATGGTGACGTGGTCTTTTGTGCCTGGAAATGAAATTATGCATAATTCAAAGTTAGTTCGAAAGATAAAGAGGAAGTACAAATTTTTTTCTCTCATGTGTTTCGCTTCAGGATGTTGCCAAGTCTGATATCATCAGTGCAAGGAAAAGACGAAACAAACTCCAGGGGAGAGATTGTAGAGTCATTCAAAGAGAAATGGTATTTTTGTTGCCTTTTGCAATTAAAAAAGCACAAAACAAAATAACTAATAAACGTTTTCCTTTTACCATAAGCAGGGAAGTTGATTAGATAGTCATGTACAGCCAGACACACAGAGACATGTAGTCGCTTTCTCAGCGATGAGACCCACATCTCTGGAGGACAGTGTATCCAGTCATCATGTCATGTTTAAGGCAGAAGTTTTTCTCTCCAATGCCCAGCACAAAGACAGGCTGCATCTCTAGCTTCACTTTAGCACGTGATATTTAGGCAGTCCCATTGCAAGTGCAGGACTTGGCTTGAAATGATCTCTGCTAATCTTTCCATCTAATAATGGACTGAAATACAAAACAGCTTATCCAAGCTGCACTTCACACTTGTTTTAGAGCTTCTCATGAATTGCAATAGCTTGTTGCTATTTATTTCTTGTATATGCTTGGTGTGTTGTTACACATACAGTGGAGGCTGAGGTGATTCAAATGCCACAAGAGAAAGTTGCTTTTTCACCTTTTGTCAAGACTCGCAGTAGGAGCTGGACATCTTTATTCCCTAGAGGTCCTCTGCTGTGCTAGGTACCTCAGAGTGAAAATCTCAATTATTCATTCTTTTGCCCTTTTCCCAGCAATTGTTGTTTTAATTATTCACATGAGAAACTTTCTAATGTTGCCATATATCATTACTTGGTATCATTCAATTATCATTTGATAGATGTTTTCAAAAGCAAGGGGAAGGCTTATTCAGAACTCTTTGTACTATATTGATTTTTCTTTTTTTACATGTTAATGGTGTGACCTTTACAAAACCAAAAGTGATCTGAAATTTAGATTTTGAAATTGATAATGCATAGCTCCTGTTACAGGATGTGGGACTTTACATAGGTGTTTATTTACATCAGTTAATTGATTTGGCAGTAATTGTATTTTATGCAATTTTTAAAATGTTTTGGGCTATTTTTAATGGTCTTATCTAGTGAAATACAGATTGTTGTGGGTTAATGTGTATGTGAGTGCATGAAAATGTTTGCTGTTGTGGTGTATTAAGCTGAGCTTAAATTCGGGTTTATTACTGCATTTCTAACTATACTTGCAGTTTCAGGTAATGTGTATGAAAATCCTCTGGAATTTCATGGGATGTAGCACCCATTTAAAAATCACTTCTGTAATATTGTATCATTTTCTGATTCTCAGTTTAACATCAAAGCAGTTTTGAAGTAAAAAATATAGTAAATAATTTTCAGAATTCTATCTGAATGAATATGAAATCATTCATTCAACATATCTCTGCACAATAATAAGAACAGGGTGCTCCTTGCTGTGCTGTTTGTTCACAGCTGTGTTTTCATATGTCACCCTTAGCAGCATGTGTTTGATTTTGCTCTGGGTAGCAGCAGAAACACTTCAAATGCTGCAATTTGAAATTAACTTCCAGGGAGCGGTGACAGTGACCTGTGAGGCCATGATAATTTTTTTTATGTCACCCTGAAAAAAATAAATTTAAAATAAACTGATGGCATTTTTCTAGTGCCAGACTGTGCCCTGTTTAACACCTCTCAGAGCAGTGTTTCCTGATCTGGCCACAGTAATGTTATTTATCAGTGCTGTCATTAATTTGGTTGCAAGTGGAGGTAGTCTTTTTGGAATGGATGAATACTTCCGCTTCATACGTCAACTGCTTAAAGGAGATAAAAATTTTGGACTTTTTAAAAGAGAAAATCTGACTAGAACATGAATTGTACGGGTAGTTACTGTGAACAGACATATCTTACTGAGATTTTTTGAGGAATTGTCTAAAGGTTGTACAGCATTGTACATGTTTAAGAGGATGCCAGAGGGAATAAAAATTACTATTGTTGTTCTTTCCAGTGAAAATGAGCAAATGGGCTCTTAACCTGTTTAATTTTATGATTAAATCATAAATTTCTATCAGCACTTTTCTCATAGCAGATGACATAAATGTGTGTCAGTGTGGACTAGGTCTGGTTGGAGTCTTTATATCTGGCAGTCAGGGAGCAGGACTTTTGGTTGTGTGATTTTTGCTTTTATTTTTTCTCTTTAATCCTTTCTCAACTTGGAAAACAAGAAGGCTGATGCTCTTTCTGTAATTTGTGGTATTTTAAACCTCAAATGTCACCCATCCCCTTGCCCTTTTAATGAATTTGTGCATCCTGTGAATGCCTGTGAGTCAGAGAGCAGAGAATTCTGTATTTGCTTCACTTAGGGAATTTAAACAAAAAAACCCTGTAAGGTTATTGATTATAGCAAACACTCACCTTCTGGTTTTTTTGTACAAATCATTTAGAGGTTCAAGCATTTACTCATATAGGATTTTAAGAGAGCCTGATGTTTGGGTTTGGCATGTATGGTGTAGATGGCAGTGATCTGAGGCAGAACCAGCCCCTGTGAGGAGTGCATCAGACCTTTCAGGTGAGGGATCTGCCTCCGCCATGGCGATACAAGGGGTTTCGGGCAGGATGTCTCTGTGGTTTTACATGCTGATGGCATTGCAGTGACAGGGCCAGTCTGCACCTTGGACTGTTACCTTGGGCCTCCTTTAAGGGGAGGAGGGTGTCTGTGATATGGATGGACAGCAGGCTGGGATTTAATACTGAATAAATTGGCCATCTTTTGATGGTAAAGGGTCAGGAGAGCTGGCCGTAATTTGAACTTGGTTCCGATCTTCTGCGTTTCTGGTGGGGGAAAAGCTTTTGCCATTCAGCTGGTGGCTTGGGTTTTGCTTGCTTTTTTCATGTAAAAGCCCAGAAAGTTTATAGCTGGTGCAAGCGGGGGATCATTGCAGTAAGAGCTACTTCCAAAGAACCAACCAACCAACCTAAAAAACCACCAAGGAGGAGAGCTCCTCTATCCCTATGCCATCCTGGTATGTTGAGCCTGGCTCTGTGAGGGTGCAGGATTGCTTGTGTTCCATTTTGTGTCTCCTGTCTCTGCTTTTGTGAGCACGGTGTGATCCATAATTGAAATAAGATGCCCTTGAAAAATCTGCTAAGGATTTGTGTCATGATTGACAACAAGGGAATTTTGTTATATTTGGAAGGTGCAGTTAAATACAACATAAAATGAAAGGCAGAAGTGAACTAATTTTCCTTGTTTGAGGAAGCTAAGCAAGAATTTGTTTCAGTTCTGCTGGTAAGGAAGATGACACTGAAAAATAGTTAAATTCTGTATTTATTAAGTTCTAATGGAAACTAGACCATACATGAACATATTACTCCTTATTACCTGAGAGGGACTGTGATCATTGTATTTTATGATGAAAGTTATATTTGAAAGAACAAATGTTAGCTTCTCCCCCTTTTATTTTTTCATTATGCTTTTAAACTTGTTCCAAAACTTTGGAGTTCAGCACATGTGCTGTTAGGAAAATGGCACATTTTCTATATAGAAGCTGAATCTTACATTACTATGTACCATCAAATCATGTAGTACCTTTCCACAAATCACTGATAACATAATAATGGTATTAATATCTGAGGGAACAGTAATGTATTAAACAGTTAAATATCCCCGGCTTTGTTTGTTCCTCATCTGGTAACACAGGCAGGAAAAAATGAGATATGCCATATAGTCCATCTTTTTTTCAGCACTCCTGTAGAGGCCGAAACATCTTTTCTTTGATGCATCGTTGATTTTTGATAAAATGAGGTGAGAAAGCTCTGATTTCTGTCAGGAGCCAGTCAGAGCCCAGCAGGTTTCCACTGACCGCTTTTCTGTCGCTGTGGAACCTGCACTGGTAGGACACTGCATGGAGGGGTTCTTGGGGTTTGTATGTTCAGTCAGATCTCTCAATGAGAAGAGTTTCGTGTTGCTTGCTTTCAGTGTTGTTTCTGAATTATATGCTGTGAATGTTGTTGTTTGGTATAATGAAAGTGATGTGGGGGTTGTTTGTGTGTGGGTTTTTTGTTTTGTTTGGGTTTTGTTTGTTTGTTTTTGGTTTTTGGGTTTTTTTTTTTTTTGGTGGGTTTCCTAGTTTTTGTTGGTTTGTTTTTCGCTTTTTTTTCCTAGTCTAGAGTAAGTACTGACTGGATTGTTCTGTGCAGAAATGTGAAGATAGAATAAAATAGAATGAGGTGGAATGGTTGATGTGTAACTGTCAGTGTGTTGCTGGTCTGCTGGGGAGCTTCAGAGATCACATTTGTCCATCTGCCCCGATAAGAAATTCTGTAAATTATGAAGAATTAACCCATTTTTTATCGTATCATTACCATATGATTGTTCAATCATTGGGAAAAAACCTGTTTAGTTTCTTTTAAACCCTACACCAGCTCTACCATGAGGTAATACCACTGAGGTGTAGTTTTACCATGGGAATTAACTGTGGTGTTGCTGTTTCTGAATGCGTGTTTAATTTAAAAGCGTGGAGAGGAGATGTTGGGAAGAACCTTGAAGAATCAGTTTGATTCAGAGTCTGTATCAATAAAAATTTACTTTTGTTTGTTTTAGCTGTTTTCTTTAAATAGCCATGAATTAAGCTTTGCAACGTGGCTAGTAAGATCTTGCTGACTTCAGTGCAGCTTGACATGGTCCATTAACAATGTAATGTATTAATGTTAGTAAATGGTGTCATTTTGAAATTTATCACAGGCTCATGAATATCTTTCTTTCTTCTCCCCACTTTTCTGGAATTATTAGACATACAGCTGAAGTAGTGGCCTTAGTTACTTAGCTGGTAATTGGATTAACAATTCAATATGCAATGCCAAGGTTTCTTTTAGCTGAAATATGGGAATAATGCTTTTCTGAATGTGTAAGTTTACAAAGTGTATCCTATTGATATTCTGCAATATAGGAAAGATTAGTTTAATACATATATTAGATCTATAATAAAATTTTGTTTTGTTTTCAGTAGTAGCATATGATAGGACATTAATCTGTACATATTTTAATCTGTACATGCATTTTAAACTAGCTACATAAAATTGACTCTAGATACTAGAAATGCCTTAATAATTTTTCTTTCTTATAAAAAGTATGTATTTTTCAGTAATTTGTTGTTAGTTAATAGACTGTTGTGGGAGCTTGTGTAAGAGTATGTTGTTACAATAAAATTATTAAAAAAAAGTTGATCTGAATCTTGCTTTTGTCAGTTTTGTGACTTTTATATTTCTTTCTCATTAGAGCTATGCAGCAGTGATCCAGCAACAAATCAATGAGGACAAACAAAACTCGAGAGAAAAGGCTGTGTATGGAATTCAGCTCACAGAAGAGAAACTTAATGACTTCCGTGATGAACAGATTGGGCAGCTGAAGGAACTGATGGATGAGGCTACCAAACCTAATAAAAAAATCACAGTTTCTAAAGACTCAGAATACAAAGCCTAAAATATTAAAAAATATATTTTAATGCACGTGGAAGTATTTTGAAACTGCTTTTTCCAGTTGTACTTGAATGTGGTTTCTGTGAGATAATGGACGCTGCTGATGCTATGACTTGTCTGAAATGGATGTGTTTGGCTTTCTGTGCAAGAATAAATGGAATAATGGAATAATCACAACACTTTTATGTTAATTTTTTTTCTCCTTTTTTTCCCCCCCCTCCTAATGGATGTTGAAGGCTGAAAGAATTTGGGAAAAGTAAATTGACATTTTAAAAATATGGAGTTGTTAGTTTTGGGGTTTCTTGTTTTGTAATCTTGGCACCTGTAGGGCAAAACATCATTCTCTTTGTCTGTCATCCTCTTTCTTAAAGGAAAAGATGCTATTAGCATTTATTTTCTGGTGAGGATTCAGTAGATAAAGGAATGGTACTAGACTGGGTTTGTTTTCATGGAAAGAAATGAGCAGTATTGGAAAAGCATACTGCTGGTGAAAGTGAAAGTTGGTTTTCTTCTTGAACTTTTTTGTGAAGTGGACTTTAAGAGATGTAGCTTATTATTAAATTAACCTTGAATCACTCTTCTGGAGAAAATTCTGTGGTTTTTTCAAAGCTAAATTCAGATTATTGTTAATATCTAAAATTTTTAAAAACCTTTCATGATTGGGTTGTGCTGTAGTTTAAATTCAAAGGTTCTTAAAAAAGTTGGGATCCCATATTACGCAATATTTTGTACAGACCAGAATTTGTAAATGACTCAATCACAGAAATCATCCTGTTGATAATACTGTATGATTTAGTAATTTATTTCTAAGAGGTTAAGGCTTCAGTAAGACAGTGTGTGCTGGTTGTAATATATATTGTTGGAACAAAAAAGAAAGGGGGAGGAGGGTTTATCTGTTAAGAAAAACATACCCTTTTTTTGTGCAAAAGATAGCTTTAATTTTATCTTCCAAACCTAGTTTTATATTATTCGTTTTGGTTTATTTCTGGACCTTTCTCTGTTACCCACAGCACGTTCAAGACAACAAAATTTCTCTGCTCTTGGGAAATAACAGCTTTGACAAGGAAGCGCATTTCCATCTGTCTCAATTTGTAACAACACGCTGTTTGCCAAAGCTGTGCTCCTGGATCCTAAGCTGGGACTGTGGGCTGCAGGTTGCTCATTTTTATCAGAAGTTCACTTGCCGGATTGCTGTGTGAGGAATGTGTGGTCGCTTTGCTGCATCTTCCTCTGGCCCCGCCCACCCGTGTTGTGCATGCAGTAGGAGCATGCTGTAGCCTCAGGCATCCAATGCAAACAGGATGGAGGGGCAGAGATGACATCCAGGCTGCAGGGCTGTGTCCTGATTCTTGGTGCTTCAGGGGCATGGTGGGAGAGAATGGCAGCTCCCTCCTGGTCTGCTCCGAACCTAGGATGCCCCAGCATCAAAGTGGGAAGCAAATGGCATGTGCATACAGGAAGCTTGAAGATTGTCCCTGATACTGCCATTCACACATTCCTAAAGTCTTGTCCTTTTTACAGTTTGAAGTCTGTAAAAATCTAATCCAACTCCAGAGTTTAGGGCATAAAGATTTATTCTGTTGCACTTCCATCAGATGTGAAGTAATCAGTAATTCCATCACTAAATCTGTTTGGGTTTCATACCAAAAGTAATTTTTGGGTGTTGACAACAGAGTTTTTTGAAGTCCTTGATTGGTTGTAGACCTGTACCTGCTTTCCAGTCAATATCCAAGTTGCTTCAAATTTATTTCAAATACTGCAATTTAAAGCACCATTACTTTTATCAGCACATTTAATGAAAGTTGTTAGTTCAGTGAAACTAGTAAAAATACTTGTTTTGCATCTGTCTATTAATGAATGCACCTATATTTTTAGAGACTAAATTAATTAAGAATGAAAAATTACTATTTGATATGCGAAGCTTGTAATGAGACCTAAAGAGAGCCGGAAGGGTAAACATCTTTACATCCACAACCCCTTTTCCAAGAATTTTTTTCTTTCATTCCCAATAGTAGTTTGTATTTGGTGCAATATTTGTATTCTTGTTTAAAACAACTCTCATAAAAGCCAAAATTCCATTACAGGAATGAAACATCTTTCAAGATTGCTGGCTTTAAGACAGGCAGTGCTAATAGTAAGGCATGCTCTGCTCTGAGCAGGGCTTATGCGAGTGATGGGGCCCCACAGAAGCTTCGTGATGCCAGCACTGCCCCCCATTAATAAAATTCTTTGATTTACAAGTGTGGTTAATGACAGTTGAGGAAAACAATGGGCTTCTCATCTTGGCCACAGGAAGAGTGACACAGATGCTGTTTCTTTAACTTTGGGGGTATTTTAAGGTCCAGAACACTTCAGTGGGTAACTTTACATTTGGTTTGACGGACAATGAACAGAAGAGAGCATCCATCAAAAATACTTCAAAACTTCAAGCAGTGTGCTATTTCAAATGGCAAGAGTTGCCTAGAAAAAAAAAGATTTTACTCACCTTATGAAAAATATCTCTGATCACTTTAGAGAAGATTACAAAGTTTTGAGTTGTGTTCTCTGTGTTGGGTGGATTGCTATTCTAGAACTCACCACTGAAAAGCTACCGCCCTCAAAGCACTTCTCTCCATCCCGCTTAACCATTAAGAAAGATCCATTATATTTTGTTGATCTCTTCTAGAGCTAAAAAAGAGCGATACAATTCACTGGTTAACTTGGCTGAGCCTTAGCTGGGGTAACACTTTCTGTGATTGCCTGGCAGCTGGAGGGAGCTGAAGTTTTAAGTAGCTGAAAAAGGCACAAGCTGAAGTCTTATCAACAAGTAATGAATTTTCAGATATCTCTCATTAAAAACTACCAGTTTTGATATGCAAAGTTGTACGTCTTAAAAAGAACAAATAAAATGTCCTCCTTTCAGTGTTTTGTTATGCCTATGATGTGGGTTTTATGGTTTTTTTTTTAACTGACTGCCTGGCAAGAGCTATTAGGGCATATTTATTCCTTAAAAATAAATTAATAATGTAACATCTTGAAGGTAGGATTTATGAAGAGGTTTTATTCCTTAGCTATTTGGACTTTAATATTTTTGATTTATTAGTGGACATTCTATTTCTTCTTCTTGAATACGTATTTGTGAGACACTGATAATGCATGGATGAGTTAGTGGCCAAATTTTCATTGGCTTCTAGGTGAAAATATGGACAACTAATGAAAGAAACATGCCTTTCCATGCCTGTCATGGAAAAAATAATAATAAAAAAAAGATTTATTTTATTTTCTACTTTCTATGGTTACACTAATAGCAGAGGGAATACTGAATCTTTCTGATTCACCCAAGTGGGACCACGGAGGATCTATGTACCTTTGGTGTAGCGTGAAAGCTGAATCACTGTGAAAAACAGCTTACATTCTAGGGCAAAATAAGTCTCTATGTGCTATCCTGCTCAACTGTTGATTTCCAGACCTCTTGGAAAGAGTTTCAAGGTAAATCCTTCCTGTTGGATGGTGTAGCTGCAGGAGGGTATAGATGGAGCAGCGCAGGTGTTGCTGGGCTTGTTTGATGAACAGGGCTGCCTGACACACACCTCCTCTCTGTGTCCTGGTGCTGGACCAGACTTGGTGTGCCCACCTCACAGTGAGCAGTGGTTGTACTAGTTTGAAAACAAGCCAGTCAGCGATTCCAAGGCAGAACTGCAATTTAATAGGAAAATTAAAATAAAGGCAATAGTACAGAAACACTGGCTTAAACTGACAGAATATGACCTGACACCCTGTCGGTCAGGGTGGTGGTAACAGTCTGATTAAATGGTGGCTACAGTCCTGTTGGAGTAATGGATGTGGTTTTGTCAAAACAGTGATCCCTCAGAGCAATCTGGTCTTTCTCTCTCGGGGTCCAGCAGTGGGTATTGAGCTCTTGTTCTCTGGGAATCCAGTGGTAGTGCCCCAGTGGTGTTCCAAGCCTCAGATTATATCCAGGTCAGAATGTCTGGTTCCTCCCCTCCGGTGGGGCATCTCACAATGGGATGATGTAATTTTATGAGTCATGGTGGGAGACCTTGTTGTCCTATTAGCAGAGATAACCCCCCAGAGGGAGCTATCAGGGCTGAGTCATGGAAAAGATAAAGAACACTGCCCCACCTATTTTAACAATTTATGAAGATGGTAATAAAATACATACTTGGGGTTACATCTTATACTGTAACCTAAGACAATCGTGTAGGGGGGGGTCTTCCCCACTGAGCTACATCAGGAAGCTGGTAGCAAATACTGATGCAAATTAAATGGTGTTAGAAGTGATAACATTTGCACTTGTAAATGGTCTGTTCTTGTTCATGGAGGTTATGCATCTGCTGCAAAACCACTGGCTTCGGTAGGAATATTTTCAGCAATTTCAGTGGCCACAGCTCTGCTCTGGGAACAGCCTTGACAATGCTGAGTCCTCCCAGCTTTTCTAGTGCTCTGTCTACCAGGTAGGGTACATGTAGGTCACAGAACCAAATTTTATTTAGATGCAGCCTTTACATATGTATATACAAAGAATTCTTTGTTCATTGAATTTGAGAGCATTAAGTCAATGCATTAATTCAGTGCATAATAACTGAATGGTTTTACTACTTGTAGCAGTGTGTTATGACGAAATACCAGGTGTTTCAACAAGCTCATTTATGGGATTCATGACCCTGCACAACTGATATGTGTGTCTGGGGAGTTCAGTGTTTAATCTGCTCTGTAACCATTTCAAAGCTAGTACTTGAAGTATAAATAAGGAAGATTCCTTCATTTAATAAAATGATCTTTAGTTATTGAATATTTGTCAACTTGTTATAAATGCTGAGGAACATCAGTGCTTATTACCACTGTAAAGCCCTTTATAAGTAGTTTGATGAAACACCACCACTTTCAACAAAACTTCTATCAGTGGGCCTTCTGGTTTATGCCAGATATGTTCCTTGAGGGTTGAATTGAAATTTGTGTTAAGCAAATGAACATTTTTACCAATTTTTTCCCCAAAGACTCCTATTTCTAGAGAAAACACAAATACAGAATCTGAAACACTGATATGCATTTATCCTGTGAGATTAACAGCAAAACCAATAAAACATGCAGAGGAATCTAAGATGGAAATTCCCTGTTGGGGTTATATCAAAGGCAGGATTTCACTTAGCTTTACTGTGGTGGAATAATGTACAAAATCTGTAGCACAGAAAGTCTGCCAGAGCAGACTACTTGAGTACATATTAAAATATGCTGTTATCAATGAAGTCACCTTTGATTATAATCCAGAACTTTTCAAAGCTGAAGAAAATCTGTAGTTAATACTCAAATATTCAGTTAAAACTGATTTGAGAACTCCATTCTATTCAATTTATAATGTGAGTACATACTACTGGATAGTGGGAAAATAGACCTGTCCTAAGTATCAGCTTGTGATGGTGTTGTAGAGTGCTCCCAGAACGTACCCTCAGGTACAGTAAAAAGGAAAACTCATTTGTGGCTTTTCTTTACAAAAGATGAAAGTGAACTACACTGCTTTGTTTTTTTCTTCTGAGTTAAATTACACCATTCCTGTCCAGTTCAGCTATTCCAAATGAATACTGTCAATTGAAAGATCAGCTTGGAAAAGAAATTAAGTGCATTTTTATGTGCAGTAAGGTTTGTTTAGATGCATCTGTATTTCAGATGCTTTTGTCCGTCTAGTCACAGAATCACAGATAACTTCAGCTGCAAGTGACTAACAAGGATCATCAAAGTCCAACTCCTGGCCCCATACAGGACAGCCCCTAAAATCACACCACGTGCCCAAGAGTGTTGTCCAAGTGCTTCTTGAACTCTGTCAGGCTTGGTTCTGTGACCACTTCCCTGGGAAGCTTGTTCCAGTGTCCAAACACCAGTGAAGAACCTTTTCCTAATATCCAACCTAAATCTCCCCTGGCACAGTTTCATGCCAATCCCTTAGGTCCTCTCACTGGTCACCAGAGAGACTGGCCAGCAGAGCACCAGTCATGCTGTTGGTTGCTGATTTCATAAGGGAGAACTTAGCTCAGACTCTGAGAGAGGGGGAATCAACACCTTCTCCCTAAACGACTCGGATGCCTGATGACGTGTGACAGACGTTGCTGTGGTGTGGACAGGCGCATGGCACACACACAGCTGCACATCTGCAGCCCCTGCCTGGTGCTCACTGGCAGCCCCTGCCCAGGAGACTGGCAGCCAGGGAAGAAAGGATTTACGAAGAACTAAAACATAAGTCTTCCAAGCATCTCTTGTTACTTTAAGGTACTTTTCTCTGGAGAGCCNATAAATAAGGAAGATTCCTTCATTTAATAAAATGATCTTTAGTTATTGAATATTTGTCAACTTGTTATAAATGCTGAGGAACATCAGTGCTTATTACCACTGTAAAGCCCTTTATAAGTAGTTTGATGAAACACCACCACTTTCAACAAAACTTCTATCAGTGGGCCTTCTGGTTTATGCCAGATATGTTCCTTGAGGGTTGAATTGAAATTTGTGTTAAGCAAATGAACATTTTTACCAATTTTTTCCCCAAAGACTCCTATTTCTAGAGAAAACACAAATACAGAATCTGAAACACTGATATGCATTTATCCTGTGAGATTAACAGCAAAACCAATAAAACATGCAGAGGAATCTAAGATGGAAATTCCCTGTTGGGGTTATATCAAAGGCAGGATTTCACTTAGCTTTACTGTGGTGGAATAATGTACAAAATCTGTAGCACAGAAAGTCTGCCAGAGCAGACTACTTGAGTACATATTAAAATATGCTGTTATCAATGAAGTCACCTTTGATTATAATCCAGAACTTTTCAAAGCTGAAGAAAATCTGTAGTTAATACTCAAATATTCAGTTAAAACTGATTTGAGAACTCCATTCTATTCAATTTATAATGTGAGTACATACTACTGGATAGTGGGAAAATAGACCTGTCCTAAGTATCAGCTTGTGATGGTGTTGTAGAGTGCTCCCAGAACGTACCCTCAGGTACAGTAAAAAGGAAAACTCATTTGTGGCTTTTCTTTACAAAAGATGAAAGTGAACTACACTGCTTTGTTTTTTTCTTCTGAGTTAAATTACACCATTCCTGTCCAGTTCAGCTATTCCAAATGAATACTGTCAATTGAAAGATCAGCTTGGAAAAGAAATTAAGTGCATTTTTATGTGCAGTAAGGTTTGTTTAGATGCATCTGTATTTCAGATGCTTTTGTCCGTCTAGTCACAGAATCACAGATAACTTCAGCTGCAAGTGACTAACAAGGATCATCAAAGTCCAACTCCTGGCCCCATACAGGACAGCCCCTAAAATCACACCACGTGCCCAAGAGTGTTGTCCAAGTGCTTCTTGAACTCTGTCAGGCTTGGTTCTGTGACCACTTCCCTGGGAAGCTTGTTCCAGTGTCCAAACACCAGTGAAGAACCTTTTCCTAATATCCAACCTAAATCTCCCCTGGCACAGTTTCATGCCAATCCCTTAGGTCCTCTCACTGGTCACCAGAGAGACTGGCCAGCAGAGCACCAGTCATGCTGTTGGTTGCTGATTTCATAAGGGAGAACTTAGCTCAGACTCTGAGAGAGGGGGAATCAACACCTTCTCCCTAAACGACTCGGATGCCTGATGACGTGTGACAGACGTTGCTGTGGTGTGGACAGGCGCATGGCACACACACAGCTGCACATCTGCAGCCCCTGCCTGGTGCTCACTGGCAGCCCCTGCCCAGGAGACTGGCAGCCAGGGAAGAAAGGATTTACGAAGAACTAAAACATAAGTCTTCCAAGCATCTCTTGTTACTTTAAGGTACTTTTCTCTGGAGAGCCACTGCTGAGTGCTGATCCATCACACAGAACTCCAAAGCCACAACCAAGGTCTTGGTGCCAGACACTGACTCAGACTGTGGGGTCCAGTTCTCCTCTGGCTAAAATTCCCCAGTTTGTCCCAGAAAATTCAGTTTGTCCACCGCAAGAGAGAGTGGTTATGGATGTCTGTCAGCTCTCCTGTGCTCTGGAGTGCAGCATTGCCTGTGTGCCTTGTGCACTCCGCATTGCTGTGGCAGGTTCATGGCAGTAACCAGGGACAATTACTTTGATTTTGGTGCAAATACAGCTATGCAGCCCCATATTTTTTAGGGATTTAGTATAGTGTTGCCTTCCTGATCCCACAGTGGTGGAATGGTCATGATGCCTTGGAAGGCTGACCTGAAACAGAGACTGGACAGAGCTAGAGAATAAAGTAGGTATTTATTGAAAGGCCTCCAGGATCCGCCTTGGGCAGGACAAGAGCCTGACTAAGGCTGCACCCAGGGTGGGCCAAGAATGACCGCAAAATGGCTAACTAGTAACGGGATCTTATGTTTTTATAAGTTTTGGTCTATTTGCCTATTGGGGTTTAATTGTCCAATTACAGCTTCAGGTTGTGAGGTCTCATCCTTTTTGTTCCTCCCTTCAGTCCACTGTTGTTCATGCTGTTGGGCTGAAAGTTGTCCTTGGTCCTCAGCAGGAAAAGGATTTGTTTTGTCTACCTACTCTGTGAAGAGAGCTCGCTAACACTTAATATGAGGCTCAGAACTGCATCCCTAGGCTGCACAGAATCTGAATATATGAAAGCTAAAACCTAAGGCATCAGTCAGAGGAAGACCGGCAGTGCTTAGTGTTAACATTTTCCCTTCTCCACTGCTTTCTTTGTCACAGGCAGTTTGTTACAGCAGTGTGCTTAATTGCATCCAAGTCCTACAGGGTAAATCCAGTACTTCCTACCTGCCCTTCCCAAGCTCCTGCCTCACACCCCAGATCTATGGAAAGCTTTTGGGTCTAATTTGGCCCATGCTACTCACCCCCATAGCCTGCTTTCAAAACTGCAATGAAAAAGTAAGTTAGAAAATATTTTAACCTCTTGCCACTCTCCCAAGCCTCAGGTGAGACTATAGGATTGGAATTGTAAAACTGAGGAAGGGAAACATTTTTGATTGTTGCTATGGAGACTAGAGTTTATGCAGCGATGACTTGCTCTGTTTTGTCTCTCCTTGATCTTAGGCCAAAAAAAAAAAAAAAGAGAAAAGGAACATGAAAATATCACGGACAAAACCTCTGGGACATGAGATTACAATTTGAATGACCTCTTAGCATTGCAAAGAAAAACAAAGATGACAAGAATAAGGAGAGAATAGTCTTTATGTGTCAAGACAGTCTCTTTCTGCAGAAAAGGAACTAGGAGGAAGTTAGAAAAGGAATTGGGACCACAGTGAACATAAGAGCAACCACTGGTTGCAGATTCTTTGGAGGATCCAGTGTTCCCTATCCAGGCCCACCACTCCAGCCCCATAGTTCATGGTCAGATGCTAAGAGAATAGCATAACACTTTTAACAATAAGACCTACCCCCATTTTATCTGTAATATTAATCTTTCAACAACAGGGATATGCAATCTGGGGCTTTACCTGCTCCTAAATGGCTGTGGGTGTGGTTTTCCCTTGCTAGTCCATCACCTGAAGGAAAGTCTGCTGTAGCGACTGCGTGGCAGCGTAGTAAGGAGCAAACACGTCCCTGTTCCTTGTGAGCACATGATCAGTCAGGGTACGGTGACAGTACATGAACTCTGTACCAGGCTCTATTGCAGATCAAAGCATGAAGTTGGCTGATCACATTGCTCCAGTAAATAAATTATTTCCAGTATTTGAAAGCAGCTCCGAAGTTTCAAAAACATACATATCTTAAGCATAATATGTTGCCCTTAAAGAACCTCGACACATCCGTACAAAAAAAGTGGGACTCTGCCAGGCTCAAGGTATTTTGATATCGCAGGATTTAAGCCCTTGAGTGGAGACAAAGGCATCCCCAACACTGTGATGAGACAGGCTTCACAGCATTGTGTAGCAATAACCCTTTTGGTTTATCAGCACTGAAATCCTGTGCTGAAGGAGCAAAGAAGGTGGCCATATGGCCCCACCCCTGACCACTCAGATCCATCAGCAGCCTCCTCTGGTTGTTATGACTCAGGACATAACTGAATCCATGTGCTTTTCCACAGTGACGCATGTGTAACTCCTGAAACAGCAGACCAACAAGTGCTGCAGGAAATGCTGCAGGGTTAGTAAATCAGGTGGAATTACCTTCTCCATTTTCTGTTCTTTTTCACTGTTCAGCTCTGCAAAGCTGCAGCTGTCTCCAAGAGCAAGAAGTGTTTCTCCTGGCTGCTCCTAAGCATCTATGTTTGCCTCTAATAAAGAGCAGCCAGGTGGAGGGTGTACGGATGTCTGTGCTGACTGACAGTTATTGAAAGACTGGGTACTGGCTTTCAGTGTAAAAGAAAAATCCAGAAATGAGATTACAGGGGACATATTGCAGGAATTTACTAGTTTGATCCCTAATGTTGAACTGTTGTAGGAATTTTATGGGATGTCAGACCAAAAGCTCACCAAAATCTAAGCAGTATGACAAAACAAGCAAGGAATATCAACCTGAATGCCAAGGGGTTGATGCCTTGAGAAGCTACCTAGAACAGAGGCTAGAGAGTGTTAAAGGAATAAAGTAGGTATTTATTAAAAGGCCTTCAAAGGACGTACCTTGGGCAGTACAAGAACCTGGCCATGTGGCCTGGCTATACCCAAGATGGATGCCAGGTCATGAGTTTTCACACTTTTATAAGTTTTGGTCCATTTACAGGTTGGGGTTAACTGTCCAGTTACAGCTTCAGGTTATGAAGTCCCATCCTCCCAGATCACTCTCCTTAATTTGCTGTTAATACTTTTTGGGCCTGAAGCTGCAGTGGTGTCTTTGGTTCTTGGGCTGGAAAAGGATTGTTTTGTCTAACTACACTGTGAAGAGAACTTGCTAACACTTCACGTGAAGTTCAGAGTTATATACTAATGCAGTATATAATCTGGAAAATATGAAAGCTAAAACTTAAGGCATCAGGGATACTTGGAGCTAGAGGCCACCCTGTAAAAGCTATTTCAATGTTATTGATATCCTGCAATGTGTATAGTTATTTTGAAACCAATTTTCAGCAAGGCCGAAATATGATTCTGTTCATCTCAAAAGCTGCATAAATTTAAAAGTTCGTGCAAAAATCAGCCATAAAGGGAGAGTAAATTAGCTCCTGAGAAAACATCTAGAGAACTGGAAATAGGATCTAGGGGATTGTTTTAACCCAAGATTGTCTTCAAATGCTAAGTGCAAGTTAAGAAACTGTTGCTAGCTTGAAGAGAGTTCTTGCCTGGTTGGACTTGATGATCTTGGAGGTCTTTTCCAACCCTGATGATTCTATGATTCTGTTTTTTATGTTGCTCAGTTTAATTCATTTCTTTATTACCATAATAACTACCTGATTAGTTAAAAATTGGAGCTATTTCTTTTCAAGTTCAGGAATAAATACAAAAACTGATGGCAAGGGTTCTTAACACCAGTATAAAAAGTTCCTATAAGTAACTAAGACTTGAGAAATTTGGAAATGCCTGGGTTAAACTTGACAAAACAATGAAAAAGGCTTAGAAAATCATTACTGTTATTAATTACTCCTGAACAAAATGTGTGCAATGAGATACCTGTAAAGCTCTTCATATCACCTAAACCTTACGTGTGATTTATAATCACTTCTGGGTCCCATCTTTACCACATAACCCCTTCTATTATAACTAATGGATCACTGTGTGATTAGTGACGGAATAGTAATTTATAAGAGCAAAATTTTGTTCCTTGCACAAAGGTAGCTTTGGGGAGAGCAGTAAACATGAAATAACAATGCTGCCTGTGGGATTAAATTGCTGTTTTCCAATAGCTATAATCCTTAACAACTTGTTGCTGTAGAATGGGTGTTTCGGAAATGTGAGGCATGATATACAGCCATGATTAACTTAAACCACACTCTGTCTTTCATTTGGCTGTCCTCTGAATCAGGTAACACTGGGTGTCACATCCTCTGGGGTGCAAAGGAGTATTTGTGCTGGTGGGAGCCCGGGAATGTCCTCCTTTGAAAAGGGGGACCCATTCCCCTCGGTCCCCACTCCTGCCTCCTCCCCAGGCAGTGTGACCAGCTTCAGGGGACTCAGGTTTGTCACCTCCATCCTCTGCATGGTGAGGATGAGCACTTCTGACATGGCTCAGCAAACCTCTGAGGGAAATCCTGACATTATGAGCCCATTGCTCTCAGCAGGCTGAGTTTTGTACTGCAAAGGGTTCACTTCTTCCCTGTGCAACACACCAGCAAAGCATCTCTGGACTGTGGTGGTGTGCCCACAGCAAACCTTTACCTTCTCTTGTGGGGGAAAAAAATGGAAGAAACCAAAAATTGCATTGAACCAAATCTGATCCCAGCTGTGTTTGTTCTTACTGTGTTTTTTGCAGTCCCAAGGAAGCATTTCTTGACCAGAACTGTTTGCTTTTCAGCTGAGAAAATTGAAAGCCTGGCTTGGAAAAAAGAATTCTTAGCTTTTACCCTATGCTTGAGATTTGCAAACCTGGCTATGATTATTGAAACTGATGCTATTTTATTGAAACATCAGAAGCTTCGGGAGGCTCAGAACCCACTGCACTGGCCTCTGCGATAGAGCTCTCCTCTGTACAAATGAGCGGGGGCTTCTGTTGTCATTCCAAGGCATCTGTGTGGATTTTCTGAATTAATTTTAACATACCACAGAGGGGATTAGGAGGGAACCTTTTTACCATCTGTTGTGGACTGCAAGTGAGTCTTTCTAGAAATTACTCCGATGCTTTTGTGTGGACAGGCTGCTTAGATGTGTTTTTTAGCCTCAGGTCACTGCATAGCACCTGGAACACAAACATTTTAAAGAGCATGGACTTAAAATGCCATGTTTTTAAATAAAAAAATTAACTTTTTAATAAACATTGGCAATAAGCCCCGAAATAGACTGCTTGTTTCATTTATTTTAGAAATTATTCTCACTTCCTGTGCCAAGTGCCAAGTATGCAGCAACATCTGCTGCATTAAAAGCACATCTGCTTAGCAGGGGAGAGGGGGCAGCCACAGAGGTCACCTTTGGAGGGCATGGTGAGGGCTGGGGATAAGCAGATGTAAGAGGCTGTGGAGGATGGAAGAAGTTCTTGGTACAGCTGCTCTCTGAGCCTTGTGCTGCACATACCACTGCCCTGCCCTGTCCCTGGTCAGCCTCATTCAGCATAGAGAAGAAGGTTTCCCCAGCCCCAGGAATGTGGCTTGTTGCCAGACTCAGTCTCTGCCATAAATATGAAGGGTTTTTTCTACTCTTTCTGCCATTCTGCCTAGATTGCATGCTGTGAAAATTCAGAGCTGTCATGGAGACTTGACATGCTGGTAAACACCTTGTCTGAGCAAGATTTTTAGTGTATTTTCTTCCCAACAGATGGGACAGGCAGCTCTTCCTAGACTTTGGACCACAGGCCTTCCTAGGCCTTTGCTGTGCACTGTGCTTCCATGGTGCTTGGGAGCAGGATAGGAAACAATTTATAGTACTTGGCATATTTCTATGAAATATTTATAGAGGTACTATGTTCTAATGAATTTTATTGCTGGCTCATGCAATTCAGATGATAAAAATGCCTTTTCTAATCCACAGAACATAAATCCAGCAGCACTGTAGGAATAAGATTTGCAACTGGCAGTGTCATTGACTAACTGGAATCCAGAGTAAGGACAACCACCATTCCTCCAGTAAGCCCCAGATACAGGGGAGAAGATGACAAGGTTCACCTGTGTCCATGGAGCCAGGCTCCTGCTGCTTGTGTTAGAGAAGGAGATTTGTCAGCATCTTGGCCTGAGAACCAGCCTGAGTTTCCAGTCAGAGCAGCGCAGGTCGGGGTCGAGGAGCAGCATTGCTCATTGCTCACCCTCACACAGCTGGCACAGAAAAAACCCAAAGCTGCAGACAAATTCACGGTCTCAGGTCCTCTGCTGGAAGATAGACATTGCAATGATCCATAATGTCTGTCTAGAGGCAAGAACAGCATTTCATTTGGTTAAGGGGAAACTTCCCATTCCCTGAGCACGTGCATAAATGCTGGTGCAGAATAAAACCCACCACAAATGAGTTTTCATCAAAAGCAGAAGTGAGTTATGAAATTGTGTTCAATATAGTGGTGATTTTCTTTTTCCTCTGCAGGACATGCTCCAAGGGATGCAAGACAGAAAAACTTGAAATCAAAGCCTTCCTTTTCCATGGAGATTTTATTCTAGTTCTTCCTTTGTCCTCCCTTATTTTCCTTCTTGATAGTAACTTGTCTCACCAGAGTCTCTGGCCCTGGCAGCCCCATCCCACAAGAAAAGGAGGTGGTGGCAGGTTAGTCTCCTTCTTGCTGCTCAGCCCTGCCATGTCCTGCTCCCAGGACAGAGGTCTGGGGCACAGCTGACTTTGGGGGAGATACTGGAGTAAGAGAGACAGGAGCCAAGAGTGGCAAGCACTGGTTTCATTTGTTTTACATTTTTTGCATCTTTCCCAGAAATTTTTATTTCAGGGTAAAAGTGGAGTAAGGGGTTAGATAAAGAAGAACTGAATGAAGAGAGTTTGGATTAGTGGCGATGAAGGAAAGAAAGGCTGGAAAAATAAAACACATACTTTGTCACAGGATTTCCACACCCACTTTGAGGACAGCAGGCTGCTAGATCCACCAGAGAGCATGATACTCCAGGCCATTGGGTTATCAGGGAGCAAAGGTGTCTTTTTGCTGGAAAGCCGTCTTCCCTGTTGCCATTGTCCTACTTTGGAGTGTAAGTTCAGCCTTGGTAAAACCAAACACTCAATGGCTGAACTGGTTTTCTGCATCTCAAACTTGCAGACTGGGAAACATCTACACTTCCACCTTCTGTGCTCATCTGAGTTTTTTCAGCTGTTAGCAGGACAAAGTCCTAAGTGATATTTCCATTAAGAAGGCTATTTAGAAACAGACATGCAATAATTTCTGGAGCATCCTTGTTTTAATGTAGCCTTATAAGAATTTGTCTTCAAACCCTTTGGATGGCTAATTCCTCATTGCCCATGATGATTTATCATTAAAATAATAATCACCTTACTGGCTGCATAGTGTTTAATCTTTCAGCAAATAAAGAAGTGATTGAAACTTGCTCTTATCACACCAGAATAAGTTTGTTCAGAAAAAGAAAATAATTACGTTATTTTTGTACAAATTGGTATAATGAGTTGTCTCTGTGCTATTATCTCTGAGCATTAACTGGCTCTATTATGCAGGATAATACTCAGAATAATTATTACTTATCCGCATGTACATACACTGAATAATAAAATAATTAGACCTTTTAAAACAGAGGATAGAAAAGTTCCCATTTACTGTAATTCTGACTTTCTGATTATAGGGTTGGAATAAAAAATGTGATATTTCATCAGTGTGTCAAGCCACTAAATGCTAGATTTGTAGAAATCAGTGCAGGCTTTTGCGTAAGGCATGTATTTTGTCAGTCTAGACTGAGCAGAGATTTACATAAGGATGTGAAGGATCTAGGCTGTTGAAATTCGGAGATGGATGAAGCCTTCTGAGCACAGCAAGCTCTTTGTAAGAGCAGTGCCCCTGCTGCATGCAGCTGTGCTTTGGTGCAGGGGCTTGCAGTCCCTGTCCCCTGGGAGCCTGCACATGTGGAGTGCAGGAGGAGCTGGGCTCCTGCAGCTGTGGAGGCTCCTCTCTTCTCTGGGTGGAGGCTGCTCCTTTCCCTCCCTGCTGGCCAAATTCCTCGTGAGCTGGAGTGAGCGCAGTTTGCCTGGCAACTCAGGCTGATGTCTTGTGCAGAGCTGACCCAGCCATTGCATCTCAGAAAAGTTGTCTGGGCTCTTGGGCAGTATGAGCACACTGGGTTCTCCTGAAATAAAGCAGTTCTAAGGTTACCTAGGGAGCTGTCATGTGCTCAGATTGCCAGTCTCCCATCTGTCTGATGGGCAGCTTCTGCTTTGCGTGTATGCTGGGAAGACAAAAGTGATTATAATGTTAAAAATGGTGATGTCTTACTGCACAAAAAGGTTAAATGCTCCAGCCCGGCGTTGTGGGTTTTTTTTGTTTGTTTATTTGTTTTGTTTTGTTTTGTTTTGTTTTTGGTTTTTTGTTTTTTTTTTTGTTTTTTTTTGCAGGGGGGCATATCTGAAAGACACATGTCCTTCAGAAATTGAATCATAGAATCATAGAATAGTTTAGGTTGGAAAAGACCTGAAATACCATGTCTGTAAGTGCTGCTTCTGTACATCCTTTAAATACCCACGGGGATGGTGACTCCACCACTTCCCTGATCAGGCTGTTCTAGTGCTTAACACGTCTCATGAAGAGATTTCTCATAATATCTAATCTCAACCTCCCTTGGCTGAACCTGATGCCATTTCCTCTCATCCTGTTGCTTGTTACCTGAGAGAACAGATTGACCTCCACCTCACTACTTGAACGTCCTTTCAAGTAGTTGTAGAGAGCAGCAAGGCACCTCTAAGGACATCCCTGCTCTCCCCCGGAGAGGGGTGGGGAGCCTGGATACAACCCCCGGCTGCCAGCAGGGAGCAGGATCTTTAGGGTGGTGTAAAGCAGACTTCTCCTGCCCCAAAACTCTCTTCAGAGCCAGGAGACAATCAAACATACACTTAGGGATTACCTTTAAATGTGATTGCAAAAGCAGACAGATCCTAGGGATCATCAAAACCTTCTTATTGTACTGGTCCAAATGAAATGGAATCAATGGGAGATGGCTACTGCAGAGAACAGTATTAAAGTGTTGTGGTGGGGAGATGAGTGGCCCTTTGAGCTTCACATTTTTGGATGTTGCTCATTATTTTCAAAAAGTGCATTTCTGGATATCATGCACCCAATTCTCTTGCCTTCCTCACAGTTCATGAGCAGGCTGGGCTTGCCAGGCTGGTTGTTTGCTCATTCTTTGCCTGGGGTCGAATTTGCGTCATTTGCCATCTCAAGAGCATGACCTTCTGACTTGCACATATGCTACACAGTGGTCCTGAGGAATGGCAGTGGGTGTTATCTATTCCTTGATGGATAACTATTTAAGGGGAATTTGCTTGGCTGCTTGTTTTTTTAGGACACCTCAGGAATGACTGAACTGTGTCAGATAATGAAGAGAAACCAATTCATCTCCTACTCTCTTGCAAATCCCAGACACTGGGTTAATCACAAAAATGATTAGGAATTCGAAGCAGACTGGTGGAACATTTTAATTCTGTTTGTTGAGAGCTGTAAACATAATTGATTTACATTTCTCTGCAATAAGTTAATTTCAGAGAGTGCTCCCATTGTGAATAATACCAGATTCAAGGCTGTATGGCTTACAAATCTCAGTGGCTCCACTGGAGAAAATACAGATCACTCCTTGCTGCAAAGGATGAAAAGGATAAAGACTAATGACTGGTAAATGTTGGCTTCCTGTAAACAGAAAATTACCAAATCTGATAAATGCAATACATTAGCACTGTTACACAAGAAGCAACATGCTCTCCATTATCCCTGATAAGTTAATGGATCAGTGCTGAAATTAGAAAAAAGAAATTTAAGAGAATCTTTGGATGCAAAGTCTCCACTATCCAGAGTAGTTTTGGATTTTTTTAAAAATTGTTTCCTGGAAATACTACAATTAACTGAAGGGTATGATGTATGAAACATTTTTCCATCACAAAATGTAGATTGACTGAAAAAAGATCCCTATAGAAGGACATCCCTTGAGATAGAATCTTTTCCTTTAATTGTGGTGACTCAGAGAAAGGGAGGGAGTGGGCTGAACATAGAAATGCAGCAGGCAGGCCCAGATTCAAACTCTTGCTGATGCTGCAAATGTTAGTGTTAGTCTTTACTGGCTTGTCTGAAGACTATCTAATGTGTCTTTTTTTTTCTTTTTTTTTTTCCTTTTTTCTTTTTTTTTATACTTTTCTCTTTCCAGAAAGATCTTTGTAATTTCTGCATGGAACCAGAACTTATCTGATTTTTTTTTTTGTCTGAGTGAAAGAGAATTCTTATATCCTGGAGAGCTGTGGTCCTGTGGTCCTCCCAAGAAGGCAGGAGAAACATAGACATTGTGAAAAGTTCCTTGCATACTATTGTTAGTTCCTGTTTCTACAGCAAAGTAAACAATTCAGAAACTAGAAAGACACAATATTCAGTTTAATCAAAAAGTCACTAAAAATTCCATGACTAGTAAAAAAAACCGCCACAAGCCCCTCAATAAATGAGGACAAAAGCCCCCTTATCAGCACAATGAAGGCAACTGGGGGAAAAGAGCAAGAGAGAAGGCCTTAGTACAGTGAAATGAAGTTTAGTTAAATAATGCCTTAAAGCATTTCAGTAAATATTAGTAACTGCCAGTATGGAAAAAGTTTCCTTCTGACACAGCCTAATCACAGTGGCAGGCAAAATCATTCACCTTCTTAATGTGATTAATGCAGGTCAAGGTTTGCTATGTGTTTCTGCAAGCATGGCTTGCATTAATCACAAGGATGTTGCAAATGCCTCTGCCCTTGCCAACACTCATTTTCACAGCTCCTTGTTGTCGGCACAGCTTCCCCAGAAGCTGGGCTGGAGCACTGAGCCTTGCTCACTGGTCCAGGTGAACTCCTTTGGTGCAGGATGCTTAGGGCCCCAAGCCTGTCTTGTTAGGGAAGAAACTTTGCCATCACCTCTTGATAAAACATATGAGGAAGGCTCTTTTTGGCATCAAATTTGAAAATATTTGTAATGTTTGATACCAACTTCTTGTAGGTACCGCTGAACAAGCAGCTCACCTGCATTTACATTTTATATATCCCTAGTAATCCTAACCCTTTCAGAGTTCAAATTTGCATCCAAATCTCTTTGCTGACAACTGAGCTAAAAATGAATTTTTTATGAGGTTATTATGGAGGCACAATTAACTATCACTGTAAACCTGAGCCTTTCCGGTCTCTGAAAAGAAAGAAAATAGTGATTTTTCAAATGGATCTAAAAATTCTGCTGCATCTCTAGAAAAGACAGACTGGATATTTTCTGCCCCATCCAGTGAATTTTAGGGATGCCACTGTGGATGCTACTGTGCTGTTAGGATGGGAAGGACAGAAAGTGCTGGGATGAGTGCTTAGATAGGTGCTTGAAGAGTGGGCAGGTGTCTTACCTCCTTCTCCTCTGCCAAAGCTCCAGCAAGAAGGATGCTAAGATCTCCAAATGTCAGTCTTTTGAGACATGGAAAACACTATTTACTTCTTAGCTCAGGGATCCTGGCCAAGACACCCAGAAACACCCAACTGTGGGCTGTCATGAGAAGTGAATGAGTATTAGAAGTTTGCTGGCAAATGCAGTTAACATTACTGAAGTGCTAACGTTTTGTTAAGCTACAAAGGAAATGGAAGAGGACTTTTGCTGTGAAATTGTACCCAAAATCAGTAGTGTCTGACTGTTAATCACAGAGTTAGATGGGGTGCAGGTGTTAGTGGCAAGGACTTGTCCAGTATTGTTGTCCTGAGACAGACATAGACCCCATCCTTTGCCATTTCTTAGCAATTGCCTCGGATTTGTTTTGAACAAACCTGAATTTCTCACAAAGAGGAGAATGATTGTCTCAAACTATTACACATTTACAGCATCCAATCTGGCTCAAATTAGCTAGAGGAGATTCTCAATAGGTGCAGGCATGAGTGGGTTTTATTTCATCCTGTTTTTCTTGCTGTGAGTTTAATGGCACAGGATCTTTATGAAACATTCCTTAGTCTTTAAAAGCATGGTGTTTTTCCTATTTCAATCTCATTTTTTAAAGCAGCTTTGCTCATGAGATGTATGACAATGGCACATATGTTCTGAATTGATCCCTGGTAACCTCTCTTTAAGATGAGGAACACAGATCTGACCTAATTTCCCCTGTGAAACCTTGTTATGCTTGTGAAAAACATGATCCTGATTTTGTAATGATTAGCTCACTAAGAGACAGGTTTACAACCCTTTGCTTTGTTTTACAACCCCAAGCTCCCCTTGTTTTTGCATATATGAGCATGTTTTTTTGCACCTGATGGCTCTTGGAGCACACTGCACAGGGAGCTGCTGGCTCAGCTTCTCTAAAGCCATGCCAGACAGAAGCTGCTGTTTTGCATCCTTGTCCACACTGAAGTGCTGCAGAAGTGTCCTGGTTCATGGATGGGCTCACTAAGCTTCACGTTGCATTCCCTGGGAATAGGCAGATTCATCTTGCCGCAGAGATGGATCCAGCATAACTCATTCATCAGTGCTCTCTAATGGGACAATATTTCATTGACAGAAAAGAAAAACATTTTTTAAATGGTCCTTCACAGGATGAGCTGTTGCCCCAGGCCATTCATCATAGCGATTCATTGCAATTTCATTTCTTTTGGGAAGTGTTCTCACTGCTGCTCCAGGCCACTGTGTACCCATATCTGTCAGCTTGGGTGGACTGACTTGCTCCGTGGGGAGCCTGGTGTCAGTAGGATACTGAGATGTATAAACATGTGGAATTATTGATTACGTTCCTCTCCAAATTTCACATGAATTGCTTAGACAGATGAATGTACATGTTGTGCTTTGTTAATCAGTTTATTATAAATATTCCAGTTTTTCATGGCTGAAACCACTGTTTTGACTCATGCTTGGTTCCAGAGCAGCTCTGAAGGATACTGGCTGTCATATCATTATGGATTTCAACCTATGCCTCAATAATTCTGGAAATCTGTTAGTTAAATAGGTGTCACATTTGTGGTTACTACAGCTCTTCAATATCCATCAGCATATGTCTTCTCTAAACCAGCTATAAATCCCACAAAGAATTTGGAAAAAAAAGCTGAAATACCTGTCCTGTCATCCTCTCCTCTATTCTTTCATCATTAAATTCCCCTGTGTAAAGTCAGCCTTGAAGATTAGCTTGCACAGAGAAGTGCAAGAAGAAGCCCCATCTCCAAGCTCACCACATCACTGCTTCTGTGGCTCAGCCAGCTTGTGATGGGGGTCCCACAAAACACAGAGTTCCATGGATTAATATAGCTTGGGTGGGTATATGTGGGGATGCCCAAGCACTTCTCCTGCGAGAGGAGAATTTTACACTGTCTTTATTGTCATAGCCAGTGACCATAGCGGTCCTGAGAGGGGTGTGCAACTCAGGTTCTGGGCACAGGTCTCTCTCCTGCTGGTCTGGTGGAAAGCAGGATCAGAGTGACTCACACATGGTGTCATCAGAGTCCTTGTGACACTGCTGGTGTGCTTCCCTTCCTCTCCTTGACCTGACACACCAAGGCTGCAGGCTTGCCACGCTGCGTTTTATAGCTGGGGATGTAGATGGGTGAAAGGGGGAAGTCCACTGAGTATTCAGGCCGAGGCACAGGCAGTGAGGTGAGAGATACTGAGGTGTACCTGGGTCTGGAGAAAAGGGGTACGGCTACTCTAAAATCAGTTGCATGAAATAAAGCTGAAAGATAAATGTACACAGTGGAACTTGCTCACAGCAAAGTCTGATTGAGGGACCTCATCTGCCATTGATAAATGACTTCACTAAAGAGTTTTACAGAACAGGTAGTTCAGGAGATTTGTAACGGGTGTAAGAATGAAAAACATACACCAGTTAGAAAATTACTTGTAGCAGTTGCAGGCATGTAAGGATCCTGGGAAAATTGGTGTGCAAAGCCAGGCATTCGACATCAGAACGCAGTGCCTTGCTGTGATCTAGAGAGATGCATCACTTACCTACAGTCTTAAATATCAACTACTTTAGCAATATCTAGGCAACCTAACTCAATATTTGCTAATATTTTTCATTCATTTTGGGGGCTTTTTAAAATTTTTTAAACTTTGTTGTTGTTGTTTTTTGGTTTTTGTTTGTGAGTTTTGGTTGGTTGGTTGGTTGGTTTGGGTTGGGTTTTTTTGGTTTGGGTTTGGTTTGTTGGTTTTTTTTCTTTTTTAGTAACATAAGAGTCCCAAAATACCAAAGCCCTTGCAATGTGGCCATTCATGCTCACCTCCCAAAGGTGCACTTAGACAGTTCTAGCTACATTTGTCTACTTGCTTAAAGTCAGTAATCAAAGTCAAGTCAGTTTATAACGGGATTATCTCTGGACAGTTCAGTTTTGAGCAACCTGAGATTAATTCTGTTTTCCAGGACAATGGCAATGGCTATATCCTCCAAAAATGGTATGTATCCATCATTTTTTTCTAATGATGATTGCATTTCTCTCTAATCACAAGATGTAGTATGTAACCTGCAAGATGCAAGTCATGCTCTATATTTAATAAAGTCTGAAGGAATAAACAATAAACCTTTTATATGAGGTTACTCTTGAGTAAAGAAGTGATACTAAAAGAATTTCTTTATTCATTTTATAAACAAATGTAGCTGTCAAAAATGGAACACATCCTTTTAATCTAATGCATTTTAAAACTTCTCAAGAGTGTTTTGTTTTCTACTGTCAGACAGTAGAAATGGTTAAAAGACACATGAAAAAAGACTCTTATAAAGAAATATTTGAAATAATGTGGGATTAATTTAAAAATATTTTGTTGATGTTTTTGCACCCAGCCTCTTCCACTCAAGTTTTCCATGGGAAATGGTGGGTTATGCTAGCATGAGAAACAGCTTTATCTTAGTCTTAAGAGAACTAACTTTTAAGTGACTCCAGCCAAGATTTGCAGACATGGACAGGGCACTGCTATATATCAGGATCTTTATCTGCGCATACTTAAGCTGATATCATAAGCTTCCATCCAATAAGATATCCATCAATAATGGATATTAATCACTTGCTAATGCCGTTTTCTAACTGCAAGATCTCATTCAGATAAAAACTCACCTAATTAGGTGTGATTAAAATACCTGCTTCATGTAAAACATGCATTTACATCTGAATAGGAATGGTTTGCAACCCATCTTTGGCTGCAGTCCTTGAGTGTGACTGTGGTACTAATGTCTAGATTTGGTTCTTGCTGGAAACAATTGTCCCAACTCTGATACCCTAACTTACATTTATTCTAATAGCAGGTGATGCATTGGTATGCATTGCTCCAGCTTCTGAAGCAATCTTTTTGTTGTTTCTTCTCATATGGAACAATTAATATAATTAATATCATGCATAAATGGGGATAAAGATGATGACGAAAAGTACTTCAAGTCAGAGTACTTTCATTTGTGGTTAAACAGAGCAAAACCATCATATCCTTAATCTCAGCCATTTGTATGAACCTGCTTTCACCTTCTTCCTCTCCCCTATGCTGACTTCAGATCAAGTTCAGATTTCTCTAGTATCAGTGCCAAAAATCTGGATCTTTTCCACACACCCTTTCCTGAGATGTCAGGTCTATGTGAGCAAATTCAGTGAAAGTAAAATTAGACAAAACTATTGAAGTGAGTGGGAAAAAAAGCATCTTTGTAGAATTTTTAAGAATAAGAAATAAAAAGCAAACCCTTCAATCCAATGTGTTTATATGGGTTGAATAACAGCATAATGGAGTAACCTGGGAGGTTTGTCAGCCCATTTGTACATGTCTTGGGAAGTGTTACAATAAAATGTATTTTACTCCAAAGAAGTCACAGACACACTTGGAGAGCCTTTCTCTCTGCTATGAACTGGCACCTTGCCTCTCTTTCAGCAGCCTTGCCAAGCATCTGCTTCACCAGTGTGCACAGAGCAATTGGTTCTGAACCAGCAATTTTCCAGATCATTAGACACTGACCACGGTCCAGATTGAGTTTTTCAGATGATTTATTTTTAAAAGATTTTTCAAAGCAACAAATCCAACTGCATTTAAAATAAATAAAAGAAACACTTACATTGAAAGGTCTGATTTATTGCCTGTGGGACTTGCATTGCAAACTTAGAGGTCTGTACAAGTTCTGAAGCAGATCTTCATGCACTTCATTTTCTCCTCAGTCTGGGACAGTGAAACTTTTATTCTGGTGAGGCACAAGATTCACCATGAAAACAGGACAGTCTTCAGTAAGAAAGCCCTTCTAGATTGAGACTTAAAGAAGAAGTTTCTATAATTATTACCTTGCAAAATAATAGAGCACAAGAGAGAAAAAGTAAAACAGTAACACTAATGGCATGACAGCAGGTGATGAGTTCAGCCTTTATATGAATGAGTTCAGCGAGACAAACAATCTGAAAGTTCAGGATGAAATATATAGCACTGATAGAACTGATGTCTCAGTGGTACATGATAAAATAAGTTATACTTCATTATATAGACCAAACTCAGAAGAAAGACAGGATGGGAAGGCCCTTTTCCACATGAGACAGTGACTGAAAAGCAGTGATTCCTGGTTAAGATCTTTGCCTGGGTTAAGCAAAGGACACCTGATCACCCAGTGCTGCAGTGAGTGCCCTCAGTGAGAGGCCAGAGAATGGCCTGAGACAGCATCATTTTGAGTCAGGAGAGGGGGAAGGTTCTCCAGGCATATCATCATGTATGGAATTTGATTCCATGCATTGCTGTATTCACCACTGAGATACTTATACAAAGCCAAACACTAAGATAGCTCCTCATTTCTCCTGCAGCCACACAGGAGCACCTTGAGGGAAGATGCACATCTACATCCCTGCAGGCAGAGGAAGGGACTGAACAGAACTACTCTGCCAAATGCAGAAAGCTGCATCTTCTGCGTATTAGGAACATAGCTCACATAACAAAATGCAGAGCTGAAACTGCTCATGGGCTTGACCTTAAATAAAATGTTTGATGACAACTAAAATTTCAAGAGTGGGAGAACAATTTGTTATACTCCTGTTCTGTACTCCATATAAACTAGTCCTAGAAAACCTTCAGAATGCACAGATTTGCAATTCATTCATGTATTTTTATTCCGAAAAGCTTAAGAAAATGGTGTGGGATAAATTCTTTGCTAAAGTAGAGCAGCTTTCAGGAAAATTCATGGCCAAAATTTGTATTTTCAGGTAACATCCCCAGAAAAGTGACACTAAATACTTATTTGTAGGAGTTAATATAAAACTAAATACAGACAACAGAGTGAGAAAATAGAGATAGAAAAGAGGGTCCAATACGATGCCCAGTGTGATCACAGTATTCATTGCAAATTATATTGTCTATTCCAAAATGTTCTTATTTTTTTTTCAGGCATGTAAATTTATAGACACAGTATGGGATCCTCAGAGTGTGGAGTGTAAAGAAAATTGTTTAAGAAGAGTTTTTGCAAGACTTTTCGATGGGTTGTTATTTTCATTCCTAAAGGAAGAAAGGATTTTTTGCCTTACCTTTCAATTGTAATTTTAAGGAATTGGGAAAAAAACCTTTTTTTTCCAGGAAGTAATACAGCATCATTTATAACTTAAACAATTGGACTTCATTTACAACATTCTGCATTGTGACTATCTTGAGAGTGAAGAAGGGAAGATGGGGGTACAATGTGGTTGAGGAAATGTCAGAGTGAGATTCCTGTTGCCTGACTGTCATCCAAGTAGGGCATCCAGTATAAATCAGTTATCTCTGGTCTGAGCATGGTCTTTGAAGTGGGACAGGCACCTTCTGATGGCTCCTCCCCAAAGATGAGAGGCTGAGATCTGCGACTGTAAGTGTCTCTGGAAATCAGTATTCTGCTATTGCTTGTGGCTTGAAATTACTCAAGTTATTGTAATATGGATTTATGGAATTGTATGAGGCTTGCCTAGTGGGAATAACTCACTGAGCTACAGGGCAAGTTTGGGTCTCCCCTTATAATCCAGATGCACAAGGAATTTTGTCAGGAATGTTGTTATAGTGGTAGAATGCTTCCTTTTTTAAGGAAATAAAAACACAGAAACATTCAGATAATTTATTTCTGCTCTCTCATTTTCTGACCAGAATTGTTACTTCAGTGCAAACATTGGTTGCCAGGATATACCTCCATGCAAGCTTGCTGTACCAGGAGGTGTAAAAAATCCCAGCCTAGAGAAACAAGGGCAGAAGGAGCCTTGAAGTGATTTTGGTTTCTGTACTCATCTCCTGTGGCTGGGAAAGTGGGGCCCAGAGAAAGGATACTGGATTTTGGCCATGACATTTCTTTCAGCCTTCACTCAGGGTGGTTCAAACTCTCCCCGGAGGGATACTAGTTGTGGACACTCTGATTTATGTTCTTATATCATAGAAATATACAACAAAAATATGTGGACAGGTTATGTAATCACTTGGATATGCCAGTACACTGGTTTTATAGTATCTTCCAAATTATCCTCAAAGTTATCTGTGT